>CAJFCX010000029.1:0-67526 GCA_904066255.1 Eimeria sp. OTU-X | reverse complement strand
GGGGGGGGAGGGAAGGTGGGGGGGCCCCCAGATGAGTCCTCTGATAGGGGCATCCAAGAACGGTTGGGTAAAGAAGAGGCAGCGAGTATAATTGGCAGCAGTGCGGAGTCCAGCAGCCCTAAAACCAAAGACAAGAGAAAGTAGATGGTCTCATGAAAGGAATACAATACAGTAGGGGACCCAATACGGGGACCCTAGAACAAGGAAACAAACACTCAGGTGCAGAAACTAGATAGGGGGGCCCCAACGGAGTGTTTAACGGCAGCCGCCCCATAAGGGGGGCCTATGGTAGGTTACGTCCCCTGGCTCCTTTTAAAGCTTAGAGGTAAAGCAGCAAACAGCAATGTACACTTTGTGCACCTACCCTTTATGATGTTGTTACAGGGTTTGGGGTATAGAGTTTAGGGTTTCTGACTAAGTATGGCTCTCAAATGATGTATAGAGTTTAGGGTTTAGGGTTTAGTGCCCGATACCGCCGTCAAAAGAGGTGAGAAGTGAAAAGCCTCTGGCAAGCCCCCTCTGTTGCTTCCTCGTTTCTTCTTCAAGCGAACCCCCTTGTGCTGCTGCTGCTGCTGCATCTGCTGCTGCTGCTGCAAGCCGCTGCAGCCTGCTGCTGCAGCACTCAACACACAACAGTTGCGGCTGCAGTGCTGCAACAAGTAGAGCTCCTTCCCAGGCGCTCGGGCCCACTTGGGGGGGACCTCCGGGGGCCCCATCAATACATTTGAGGTACTGAGGAATTGGATAAAAGTACAGAGTCCAACGGCCAAGAATAAGCCGATGAATATAAGACGGCAGATCTATTGAGGAGGAAGAATAAGAGGCAACATGGGAACCTGCTATATCCCCAAGAGGGCCCCCCCAAGGGTCCTTGTAAGCAGTAGGAATACCATTGTCTGCGGATGTGTGAAATGAGGCTGCTGCTGTCCGCAAGAGTGCTCGCTGCCGTTGCTGCTGGTGTTGCTGCTGTTGCTGCGGTAGTTGTGTCTGTAGGTGTATAGATGGTAATGTGGAAGGCGACGGAGGCCACCCTACCTCCGCCACTGTTGCTTGTGCTCCTACTGACGATGCTGTTGCCACTGGTGTCGTTGTTGCTTGCGCCGTTGATACTATGTCAGCTATTGCTGCCGCTGTTGTCTTCGCTGCTGGTGCTGCTGCTGCTGTTCCTCCGTCTTGCAGGCGACGAGGACCGAATAGCCGTACACTCCGGAGGGCCCTTGTGAGGCCCCCGCGGATGAGCCGCATCTGATGAGGCTCCTTCACTGCCCCTGTAATGAAACAATTAAAGGTATGGAGTTAAGAAGGGAGGAAGAAGGAAAAAGGAAAGCCGGTTACACCTCAAAGGGCCCCTCTCCATTAGACCGGTCCCAATACACCCATGCAAGATACAGATAATTGCTCACAGACGCTCATATACACGTACTAAACGGCAGATAATATATGTATTTAACAAGGATTAAGATGCTTAATTAGTCAAAGGGCCTCATGTCTCTAGGGCCGGCCTCCTGGGGAGGCCCCCAGGACAACATCGGAGTGGGGGGTAAGCCTGGGATCAACTGGCAAAACGTACTAATTCATTTTTTAGGTTGAAGAATGCTGTTGCTTGTGCCAAGTAACAGAAAAGATACTATTATTCAATCTGCCATCGCAGAAGATGTTCATATTTTAGGGAGCAAGAACGCTCTATGCAATCAGGCCGATAGTTCAGTTGGATAGAATGCCCGGCTACGGACCGGGTGGTCGTGGGTTCGAATCCTGCTCGGCCTACTCTTGCTTTTGCACCTTCCACCGCATGTGTCTTTCGTTTTCTAAGAGTTTATTTATACATTTTAACTCTTTTCTGCGGTGCTCAGACGAAACATCACCAGCAGTGTCTGTGCTAGTGTGATGGATTTGCAAGGTTGGGGATACAAGGAGGCACGAGGTACGTGAAATAGCCTTGAAAATTCTACTGTCCCTTCAGCAGCCGTTCTAGTATGAATAAACCGGATGAGACTAGGCCGAGCAGGATTCGAACCCACGACCACCCGGTCCGTAGCCGTGCACTCTATCCAACTGAACTATCGGCCTGAGTACGCCCGAAGAATCCAAAGAGGAAATACTAGTTTGTGCGTAGCCCCTAAAAGTTTGCATGTGGGTAGGTGATTTCGTGAGTCAAATTGATATAGGCTACACAACATTACAAGCACCAAAGCGTTTCCCAGTCTTTGTGACTGTATATTTCAAGCCGCTACAACACCTCCAGCCAGTTTCACAGCTTCACATCAACAACAGCGTGCGCATACTGCCAACAGCATGAATGTAGCTCACGTGGAGTTCTGCTAATGTAGTTATATATCTCAGCATACGCAGTTACATTGAAAAAAAAACATCCACATCGTCGATGTTGAAAGCTGTTTGACGGTATGCAACGCGAAATACGCAACACGCATGCAACACACATGAGCAGCACATATTATATATACATAGGTGCGCATATACCTGGAAACCACAATATCCGTGGAATATTCTGGATATTTTTGCACCCCGAAGAATCCATTTGATATGCATCTCATTCATTCACATCCCTGCAAAAAGGTGACCACTTGCCATTGGACGTGCCATTGGCCTGCTGTCCTTATGGGTCGGCAAGTTCTTTTTCACCACCGAAAAGATCCACGTCCTATATATGCAGTACATGATGAAAACAGACAGCAATAGGCCGAGCAGGATTCAAACCCACGACCACCCGGTCCGTAGCCGGGCATTCTATCCAACTGAACTATCGGCCTGAGGTCACCCCCGAAACCACAGAGCTATTCTCTAATTGAAGCCCATATATAGAATGCACGAGAAAAGACCGCAGAATTAGGCCGAGCAGGATTCGAACCCACGACCACCCGGTCCGTAGCCGGGCATTCTATCCAACTGAACTATCGGCCTGAGGTCACCCCCGAAACCACAGAGCTATTCTCTAATTGAAGCCCATATATAGAATGCACGAGAAAAGACCGCAGAATTAGGCCGAGCAGGATTCGAACCCACGACCACCCGGTCCGTAGCCGGGCATTCTATCCAACTGAACTATCGGCCTGAGGTCACCCCCGAAACCACAGAGCTATTCTCTAAACCTAAAATTCTATAGGCTTTTCGCTGTGGAGGAGCCTCGTGTAAAACTGTCCTCCATTTCCACCAGTACTAACAGAATTAGGCATTTTGTGAACTCAAACATTGGGATACAGGGCTTAGACGTTCGCGTTCAAAAGTGTTCATGAAGGTGCTTCTGCAGTGAAACCAGGGCATGCGTTAGGTTCAATCAGCATAGCCGCCCTAAATAGCAGACGCTAAATAAGAAGACGGTCTGGGTGCTCCTCAACTATATTCCATAATAGGAAGAGTGGGGAGACTGGCCAGTAGAACGCGGCACAACAGAAGTCCCAGCAAAGAAGTACAACAGCAGCTCTATTGAAGCCAGAAATCTTAGACCCCGCTTCCCATCCCAGTGTTGTGTAGGGTCTGTAGAAAAGTCTTGCAATCATGGGAACTGCTGCCACTGTTAGTAGTGACCTTCCAAAGGTTACGTTCAACTGGTCATGTTTTCGAAGGGAGCATGGTTTCCTCCTTGCATAAGGAAGCCTAAAACGGAACAATCAATTGCGCATCTCACGAAATGTTCAGGATGAGCTTGTCGCATGCTTGTACCTCCTGTGGCCCTTCAGCTCGAACAAGAAAAAGCGTTGGCAATTGAATATCTCCTGCCAGCTTGTTTGTTCCAGCCGAATGGCCGCAGCAGGTAGAGATACTGAATGGCCAACTCCCCAGGTTTTATGAGCGGTCAGGGAAATGCCGGCCTGTCACCAGGGGCTCTGTTTCAATGCGCCTAGGCCAGGTCTCTCAGCATTCACTTCTTACGTACAGGGGCGCTTGTTACGCATAGTTGTGCCGCATGATTTACCGTAAAAGTCGCTAGCTGGGAGGTCCGGAATCATGCCTTGGAGGTCTGGAGGATGGCCGTGATTAGCCAGAAAGGCGTTGCCTTGAAGGAAAAGGAAACGAATTCTAGCGATTATATTTGTGGCCCAAATGCTCTGATCGACGCTCCAGGAACACCGGGGAATGTGGGGAAAAGCAATATTCTGACAGAGTTCCATAAACAGCTAGCTCTTTACTACCAGAGCACAACAAGGGAACTCATCGGAGATAAATGGCGCAGACAGCAGCTGCAATACATTCTGCCAATTCTGGCTGAAATCTACAATTAAATATAGAATATACGTATTATCATAATATTAGATGCCTTGTCGAGAGAGTAGGAAGGTTCGAGATTATTGGCCGAGGCTGAAACGACTAGAGGCTTACAGGCCGCTGTGGCACTGCATTCTTTGTCGTAACTCACTTTCAGTGGGCGATGATATGGCCGTGCATGTTGGGTCCATCCACGAAGACGTAAAGCACTCCGCATACTCCCACTAATGAGATGCTTAATGTGAACGAGACATGTTACTCGCAGAGTCCAGCGAAGGATTATAACGGAACAGTGGACAGGTGAGAATATTGTGAGCGAGCACTTCAGTGCATCTACTATTGAGCTTCTAGAGGCCTACGCGGTACATAAATCACTATATAATGTAATATTAGTTCTAAATCAAATCTGTTAGGCAAAAAAGTAAGGCCAAGCGGCTACTAGTGCTTAGCATCCTGTAAGGGCTTTTGGTTAACTGCTTAGTAGAGGAACTCAAGTCTATAGCGGAAGAGGCAGATCTTTTGCGGAGATTCATGGACTAGAATTTGTTTTACAGTCTAATCCGTAGAGGGGCACGTCGGACTATACGTAGTGGCAGCTCAGAGTCTCTGGGGCACTGCAGGTAATGCACCACCCCAACCTTTTTGCTTGTCTCCGCCTGAAAGATCCACGTCCAATATATAGAATGCATGATAAAAGGCCACAGAATCAGGCCGAGCAGGATTCGAACCCACGACCACCCGGTCCGTAGCCGGGCATTCTATCCAACTGAACTATCGGCCTGAGGTCACTCACCAAGACGCACGTGTAATAGCTTATCCCAAATGTTTTGAAGCCTTCCAAGAGTTTGTCCTTAAGTGGATGGTTGAAACACTCAGAGAGTCTTCGCAGCGCTAGAGGCGCTTTGTACTCCACTAGCATGATCCTGGTGTCACAGATGTTGAGCATATGCAGAACACATATACGATACGCTTTGGCTCACAGCAACAACTAAATATACTTGCTATTCTCACATTCCAGAGAAGCGTGAAAGCTGAACAGTGCACATGCGACAGTCCAGCTACCCACCCTCTTTGGCTGTCTCTACCTATACCTATTAGAAAACACTCTGAGAAAAGAGAGAATTAGGCCGAGGAGGATTCGGACCCACGACCACCCGGTCCGTAGCCGGGCATTCTATCCAACTGAACTATCGGCCTGAGGTCACTCCCCAAACATAAGAGCTAATCGATAATCCTAGACTCCTAGGCGTGATTCTGTCCACATAAGTATCTCCTCATGCTACTGTTAATGACGCGTGAGCTCAATTAAGGAACCCGCCAGACCCTTCAGCGAATTAGCAGGTGTTACGAAAGGGCCGGGTTTGAGAACATTCTGTTGATGCCGGCTTTCTGGCTTCCAGTAGGCATTGCACTGCCCACCCTAACCACAAATTCCCATCCAAACTACCTGACAACTCACCCTGCATGCTCAGCTACAGTATGAATGTCTGTTTTTCCCAGCGTTGATCATCGGTGTCCACCCTCGCTTCTGTGCCACGAAAGTGTGTTAGTGTTAACTCCCTCCTCCCTTCTCAGCTTGGGTGGAACTGCATTCTCAGAGATATCCGGAAGAAAGTCAGAATTGCCCCAGCCCGTTGCAAAGACAGAAGCCAGTGCCTCACTGCTCGGGTTCCACGTAAGCTACCTGCTACCACAGTGGAGGTACCCACATTGATCAAGGAAATATAAACAGGAGCCGACACCAAAAAAAATAACGCATTTTCCATGGAAATATTATAAACACAAGGTGAACCACACAAAAAAAAGCGGTTATTGTTAGCAGCCGCGCGAACACGAACTGCTGATCAGAAATTCTGCTGTGGAGCCACCCTCTAGGGGCGGGCCTAGCCAATCACAGGCCGCTGAGTGCAATGCGCTGCTCATAGCTACGACAGGGTGATGCGGGAGCCACCCCGAGCGCCAGCCAAGTAAGTTTAATCAGAGTAGTAAGAGCAGCCCCCACCCCCAGGGCATCTGAACTGCGTATAGGTCTCGGCGACCCCCCTTGCTGCTCTACAGGGCTTATGATGAGGGCCTCAGTAGGACTTTTAAAACATTCTCTGTGGTCTCTTAAAAGCATTGGCGAATGTGAAAAGCATTGCTGGCTCCGCCGTGAGCATCTAGACGACGGGAACTGCGGTCATCTGATATCCATGAAGCCAGTCCTGTGTTGAGAAGGGGGTAAGACCGGGACTTATAAGGCTTCAAAAGTAAGAAAAGGCTTTAGTGAGACTCCTTAAACTTAATTGAGGACGGCGTAGTTGTGCAACATAATCAGAAAACTGCAGCTTGGAGCTTCCAAAAGGTGAGCTTCCCTCGTGTTGTCAGGGGTCCTGTTTTAGGTGGCTCGCCAGTCTGGGGGAGAAAAACAAACTAAAGTAAGTTACTGTGTACACATTTGAAAGCACACTTGAAACGGAATCCCACGTAAGCGCAATCAAGTACGCCGTTGTTGCACGCGCGAGGACTGCAGCCAACTTCATGTGCAGCAGAGAAAATTACAATTATGGGTAGCGGTGTTTTTACGGAGATTGAACAGGTTGTACAGGTTGTTTCTGTTTCCCAACTAAATAAGTTTACAAATATATTCAGAAGCATTTGCAATCCATCCGATATCACCCTTTCCGGAACTGCAATACCTGGCTTACCGGGGCTGCCACTCTTCCCACGTTCTGGCAGGCCTCGTCCGAGTTGTGTCATTAATGATAATACTTCCCTCCATTCGACTTTTGTTCCAGCTATGCTAACATGCTGTCTTTTCGCCGTTGCAACAGCTATTCCTGATGAAGTTACTCCTACCGGCACGAGCTGGAACTGGCTCAGCTGATATGCCAGTTGCAGTTGGTGGCCGGAAGGCCACACTCATTCTGCTTACTTTGAGAATGCTTCATCTATTTGAGCCCAATTCAGCGTCCTCTAGGATATTTACTAGACCCTACCAGAGCAAATGGGGGCTCCGGAAGAACATGGCATTGTATTGCATGGATTTTATCATCTGGTTGCCTTCACATCCGTAGACGTCGTTAGGGTCCTCAGGGAAACCCATTTGCGCTCATAAGTGGGAACTTCACGGCATGCCTTGCATGATCTGATGGTAATATTATACAACGTAAAAGTTCCGTATCACCCTAGTACTGGCCTTTTCCGCAGGGTGATGACATTGCCGAGCTTGTCTGTTGCCCTTGAAGTGGCGTCGCAGACACTCCGCCTACCGATGAGCTGGTATGCTGCGTCACCTAAGCGTAGCTTCAGATATTGGCTCCGCTTCGTAGCCCGCGCCATATAATGACACCTTTACAGCAATATCAATCGCCAGGCGTAGTATAGTAACCCTACGCTGATTCCCATCTGCAACTTTCATCTACTTCTTCACCACCATTGCGCCGCACGTTGCACGTGGACCACGCCCTTTGCTGGCTCCCTGGCGGCTTTGCTGGAAATCTGGCCTCTCCAATCAATGCAGTGTCATCCTTGCCATTTTGCCGTGTTCGGCTGATGTTCCTCCTGTACATGGGGGCACGTACAAAGTTTCTAGGGCTCACGTGGTCTGAATGCTGCAGAATGTAGCAGCAGTTTACAAACAACATAGGGGACTGGAATATGATGGTTTCATTGATGCCACATGTGGGGCATGTTGCCCTTCTAAAACATCAGAAAGCAGTACGTGGTGCATGTTAAGGTTGATACTCTGCATCTGGAATGCTGTAGACATGACGAAATTGGAGCAAACAAAGTCTATGGAGGTTGTGGTGTTGGCGGATCCAAGAATTTGTGCACTTAGTAGCCCCCCAAGGCCCAACGCCCTCCTTGGGTAGCAGCATCTGCAGACCAGGTGTACAATTCACGGGGGAAGTACTTCTCTATAAAATATTGAGCTTTGAGAGTTCCATTAGGTTTAAAGCGCGCAACTAGTGCACAACTGTGCCTTGTATGGATTAGCCCTTGCTGTGTTGCTGCTTGGGCACAATCGGCGCTCTCCAGGTCATGGAAGTCTGCAAAGGCAAATATGGAAAACGAGTGCAGAAACTTGACATATAAAACTAATAAGGAGCCATTCCGGTCGAACAGCACTTGAAACCAAAATGAGCCAAGAGCAAAGGCACGACAGAAAAAACTTCGGGTTCGTTCAGCAGCAGCATCCATTCCCATCCGAAGTGCCTTGTAGTTCTTCGCACTGCTCCTACCCCTTGCCATCCTTCCCCGATGTAGCCCTTCTCGGGATGCCCTCTGAATCTCTTCGCAGTTTTTATCCCACAACTTCGTTGTGCTTAGGGAACTGCTCCGGAAAGGACAGTGATGAGTTTTTGGACTGATGCCGCTTACTAATTGTCACAGCAATTGGTGAGCATGAAATAAGGTTGCCAAGGGCCATTGTGTCCCTGCAAATCTGCTTCTTGATTGTTATTTCGCTGAGTCTCCCACAGGTTGCTATCATGCGTAAGGGGAGTCCTCAAACGTAGCCAGCAAAGGGAATATGCAGCAGCAATGTCAAAATTATTAAGAAAAGGATCAAAAAGGCAGTGGAACGCACATTAGTTCCCCCGGAAGCCTGCTCACAGCTGCCAAAGGGCCTAGAGCTGCGGGAAAAGTGTAGGCTTGTAATGTGGTGTAGCGCCGATCCCTGCAGCTCTTCTTACAAGGCAGTCCCGTGAGCAAGAATAGGCATGCTCCATTTTGCTGAGAGCTCCAACACTGTATCCAATAGGTGAACGTTTACATAGCACGAAGTAGCTAGGCCACGCACAAGTAAGACTACATGCACCAAACCCAAACGGGGTACGTTACAAAGGATAGGTGAAGTCTTCGCCTCCGACCCTTGCCCTTCCAGGAAAGAAACTAATTGTTCAATATGCAGCGGTAAGGTGCCAAGGCCACCTGGGTAGAATCGCTGTGAGTGGCTCTGCCAGTTCTTGAACCCCCATATTCCCACACCCCATATTCCGGGAAATAGTGGGATGGAGCATCTAGGGATATTGTGTTGTTCCCGCTTTACAGCTTGAAAGAACCTGTAATCTTCCGTTATATAGTCCATAGCATAAGATACTAGGCTGAAAGGTAGACTTTCAGGCAGCTTGGTGGGTACGCCAGACTAGACAGTGCACACGGGCTTGTCCAGCCCCGTAGACTGCCACCAGTGTCTTGTTGGTCTACGGCGCAAGCTTGTTGGTGGATATTTAGGTAATTGAACTCTCTTCTACCTTAACTTGTTTTTCTATTATTATTTTGGAGTTTTTCCCAGAGTTCCAGGCCTACCGTAGTGCCCGGCACTACAAGCGGCAGCAGCGCGGCAGCGCAGCTTTCTGCAGGAGTTGCGGCAGCAGCAGCCGCAGCTGCCGCAGGAACCGTCTCCTGGAGTGAGCGAGGCTCTCTTTCTTAGGAATTGTTAGGAATTGTTTTGCAGAGAGAAGCAAAGGCAGGCGCGACACCTGCGGCGCTTTTGTAGGCCCCGTGGCCTCGCAGCTTTCCTCCGTGCAGTTCTGCTGTTCCTGCTGCTCCAGCGCGTGCGTGGGTATTACAGCCCATCTTAGGATAAGAGGGGACGAGGCAGCGGCGTTGGAGGAGTTCCCCCTGCCGTCCTAGTCTCTCCTACGCGCTTGATTTTATCCGAGTGTACCGTTCGCGCGTGAGCTGGAGATGCCGGCCGCAAGACCTTCTGAGGGCCACTGCACGTCGCTGCAGGAGGCGCCTCACACCTGTACAGTTAAGGAGGTGAGCAGGGGGTACAGACAGTAATGACGGCACGGAAATCACTAGGAGCAGCAGCTACTATGACTCGGTAGATGCCCCGCTGCGGGGTTCCCTTGGTTCTTGCAGGTGTTGGATTACCACCAAACATCTTTGGAAACTGGTCTGCCCACTGAAGTTGTCGAGGAGCGCCTTGAGCGTTTTGGGCCAAATGAGTTGCAGCACGAAGAGGGAAAGAGCATTTTCCAGCTCATCTTGGAGCAGTTCCAGGACCTTCTCGTCAGGTATCCAGCTTTCCTTGTGCTCTTCTTCGTCTTTTTTTCGTTTGATATCCATTATTTCTTGTACCAAACCCTTTTTTTATCCCATAGGTGATTGTGGCGGCGCCCTTCTGCCATGCATGTGCTCTTTTTGTAGCTGGTAGTGTTGTTGATCATCACTCTAGGGGGAGCTGCATTTGTTTTCAAGAGCTTTGTGTGCCTGTTCATATTTATGCCTGTCAGGATTCTATTGGCAGCGGCAGTAGTCAGTTTTGTATTGGCGGTTGTCGAGGGGGGCGAGGGAGGTATCGCGGCATACGTGGAGCCGCTCGTGATTCTCATCATCCTCTTCCTTAACGCCGCCGTGGGGGTTTGGCAGGTGTGTGCTCGTTGGTGCTTGTTGCTGCTGCGTCCCCGCAGCAGGTGCTGCTTACGCTGTTTGATGCTGTTATCGTTTTGTCTTTCTTGGCCATTCAACGCAGCGCGAGTGTAGGTACTTCTGATGCAGGAGTCGAACGCGGAGAAGGCCCTTGTTGCGTTGAAGCAGTTACAGCCTCAACAGGCTCGCGTCTGCCGCGCAGGAATATGGCGCTGTGTTTCTGCCGCGACGTTAGTGCCAGGTGACCTCGTGGACCTCCGTTGTGGGGACAAGGTCCCTGCGGACTGCCGCGTGGTGGAACTCAAGACGGCGTCGTTTAGAGTGGAGCAGAGTCAGCTTACCGGCGAAAGTGTTGCAGTGCTGAAGGTAAAGTTGACGTTTTCTTCTTGTTTGCTGGTGTCGGGTGTTTAACACCTGCTGGAAGTGCATCAGAGCTGAGTTTTGCGGCGGCAACTTTTGAGCTCGTTGACGTGATAAGCTGAGACAGAAAGACAGGAAGAAAAGGGAGAAGCGGGAGGGGAGCAGGTGGAGAATACCATTGTAAATGTGCTTCTGTGCTGTTGCGGTTGCGTGTGCTGTCGCTGCAGGACGCGGAGGCGTTGCCTGCGTCTATGCGCGACTGCGAAATCCAGTCCCAGCGTTGTCTGTGCTTCAGCAGCACGACTGTAGCGAGGGGAAGGGCCCTCGCAGTGGTTGTAAGGACAGGCATGGCCACCCAAATCGGTCTTATTCAGGCCGCTGTGCACGAAGCAGGAGAATCGGATGACACGCAGAGTCCTCTACAGCAGAAGCTAGATGAGTTTGGCGAAGCTCTTAGCAAGGTCATTTGCGCCGTGTGTGTCGTTGTATGGCTCATAAACATCGGGGTGAGCCGTCAGACCCAAAGTGTATAAGCTCATTTGAAGCGCCGGCTGCTGCTGCTTCCTTGAGTACCAACGCGTGGGCAGACTCTACATACGAGTCCAAGCGTTCTTCGTGAATTCGCTAGCTTGTGTGCAGCATCTTGGGGTATAGTGAATAGGATGCATGGGAGCTCCTATTGCTTTTTGTTTACAGCACTTCAGCGACGCTGTGCACGGGAGTGCGCTGCGTGGTTGCATATATTACTTTAAAATAGCGGTGGCTTTGGCTGTTGCTGCCATTCCCGAGGGTCTGCCGGCGGTCATCACGACTTGCTTGGCGCTGGGAACGCGAAAGATGGCCAAGAAGAATGCAATTGTTCGGAGGTTGCAGAGTGTAGAGACACTCGGATGCACAACTGTCATCTGCTCGGACAAAACCGGCACCCTTACTACGAACGAAATGACATGCGTCCGATTCTGTGTACTCGGCCAAAACGGAACAGAGGTGAGGGCGTGGTTGTGGTTGTTTCTGCCGCATCGATGCATTGTTGTACGGTGTCCGGTTGTGAGCCGTATGGCATGCTTTTCGCCGATGATGGGTGTTGTCTATGTGTTCATTCGTGTTGTAGGCGTGTTCTATTTGCGCAGACAATTGGAGTTAGTGTGTGGAGTGTGTGTTGGTAGGTGGATGTGTTCACCGTTGATGGTACTGGCTTCTGCGCCATCGGCAGCGTATCTAGGGAGATGCGGGGTGGCGTGAAAGGACAGCAATCCCTGTCAGGGCACCAGGCGGTTTTGACTTGGCTCTGTCGCTGCGCCTCCATCTGCAACGAGGCCCACCTTAATGCCGCTCCGGGAGCATCGCCAGATCACTACGAGCGGATGGGCGAGCCAACAGAAGCAGCGCTGCTGGTGCTTGTAGAGAAACTCGGGCTTTTCTCCGATGAGCAGATCGCCTCGAGAGCAAACACCAAACGCACGGATGCGACGCCAACTCCCTTCTGGTACTGTATTAAGAAGGATGCTCAGCAGTAGTAGCCACTGGGAGCGGCTGGATGTTGAGTATGATAGGATAGCTCATACAAACCCTTTGCTGGGGGATGTGATAGATTGCGGCCATTGGTCGTTGCATAGGGCTTGGTATACTGTGCGTGTGTGTGGTGTCCAGCGACTATTGGAAGGGCGAGTACAAGGATTTGGCCACCTTGGAGTTTAGCCGAGACAGGAAGAGCATGAGTGTTTTGTCTCGCAATATTAAGACGAAGAACAACGAGCTCTTTGTTAAGGGTGCGCCGGAAACTCTTCTTACAAGGTGAGCTGAGGTATCAGCCGCAGGGCAGAGAGTTGCAAGCATGTGTGCAGTTGTTTGGGTGGTACAGAGGTTTTCCTGAGAAGTTTGTTCCCACTTCTGGTTTCTGGCGCTGCGACTGCTGCGTTTTTTAGGTGTGAGACGATGATGCTTCCGGACGGCAGCGTAGTGCCTCTAACGGAAGTTGCACGTAAAGTGATCCTAGCAGACGTCGCTGGGATGGCCCGTGGGGCTCTGCGCACGTTGGCTTTGGCAGTTCGTTTGGATGCGGGTCCGCTTGCTACCTATGGGGAAGACGAGGCGAACCAGACGGCCTCACGCAACCTCCTGGAGGATCAGGCAGGATATGCCACCCTCGAAAGCAGCCTCTGCTTTATCGGTGTTGTTGGTCTCTTCGATCCTCCTAGGCCGGAAGTGGGCAGCGCCATTTTGCAGTGCAGAGGTGGGTAGGCATACGCAGTGGAAGGCACTAAGCTGAGGAGCACGTCGTCGCCATGCCATTAGGAGGAGCGGTCTCTGTGTAGCTGGCTCGTTTGTTCTGATAAAGAGGCGGAGCCGCAAAACGTAGCTGCACTGCAACGTTTGGGCCACCAATTGGGACGAGCTAACGTCGCGAACCCCGGTAAATTTAATCCTCAGGGTCCAGTGTTTGGCTTTGGTGTTCTCAGAAGCCGGAATACGCGTAGTGATGATTACTGGTGACAACAAAGACACTGCAGAGGCAGTGGCTGATCTAGTGCACATCCGCGAAGGCTTCGACAAAACGTTCCCGTCGTATACTGGGAAGGAATTTGAAGCACTGTCAGCATCAGAGAAAATGAAGGTTCTCTCCTCGCGTAAGCCCTGCTACAGTGTATTTGACTCGTTGAGACAGTTTCGGCTTGCGCACTTCGAGGTAGGTAAAAGGCGGGTAGGGCTCAGGACTCTGGATACTGTTTCACTGCGTGTTGTCTCTGACAGCGGGTGGTGCTATTTTCTCACGCACGGAACCTAAGCACAAACAACTTATAGTCAAACTGCTGAAGGAGTTGGGGGAAACTACAGCAATGACGGGAGACGGAGTTAACGATGCGCCTGCGCTGAAACAAGCAGATATTGGGGTTGCTATGGGCATAGCAGGCACAGAAGTGGCTAAGGAGGCGTCAGACATGGTCCTGGCAGACGACAACTTCAGCACTATCGTTTCTGCTGTCGAAGAGGGCAGGTCTATTTACAACAACATGAAGGTTAGTTGATAGATTTCCACCTAAAGTGCCCCTCAATGTTGCGCTGCGCTACCGGGTGCGTTTCTGTGCGGGACAATCTTGAGGAGTTGACACTTTGTCAAGATTTGCACTGCGGTTGCTTATAGCTTGTGCGTAGGCATACTTCTGAATGCATTCGTGTCCTTTGGAAGGCTTATTTCCTCGCATAATTGCTTTTGTATCTTCAGGCGTTTATTCGCTACTTGATTAGCAGCAACATTGGGGAAGTCGCCTCCATTTTCATGACCGCAGCTCTTGGGGTTCCTGAGGGCCTTACGCCGGTTCAGCTACTGTGGGTGAATCTTGTGACAGACGGGCCTCCGGCTACCGCTCTCGGTGAGCCGGGTGTAGTCAGTGGCTTACCATTAGCTAGTTGCTCACCGCTCTTTTGTCCCGTTTTTGCCATGTGGAGTGTGTCCTACTAGAAGTAGACAATGTTGCCCCTGGGAAACTGTGTATCTGAGTTGCAACACAGGCTTTAACCCAGCGGATGACGACGTGATGAAGCGACCTCCTCGTCACCGTGACGACCGGCTGATCAGCACCTGGATCTTCTTGCGATATTTGTTGGTTGGGATCTATGTTGGGTTTGCAACAGTGGGCATCTTTGTCTGGTGGTATGTCTTTGGGACAGACCCTGCAGACACGCACACGCTTCTTAGTGTTCCGCAGCTCATGGCTTGGGGTCGGTGCTCCACGTGGAAAGGTTTTAATCCCGTGCCTGTTTTCGGAATGCCCGAGAACGAGCCTTGCTCCTACTTCACAATCGGCAAGGCCAAGGTCAGGGAACACACCACAGACACCGACCATTCTTCTGATGGGTTCATAGCGAAGTTCAGAGCTGCCTATGCGTCTAGCGGTCTGCTTTTGCCCATACTGATTCACGTTGATTGATAGTCAGATCATTTGCTCATTGGCTACATTATTTTGGGGTTCCGCGAGTCGTTTTTGCAGTTTGGTTTTCCGTTTTCTCGTTTCTCTCAGGCCAGTACTCTCAGTTTAACTGTATTGGTGGTTATTGAAATGTTCAATGCATTTAATGCTCTTTCCGAGAATCACTCCCTTCTTCGCATGCCTCCCTGGGTAAGGAGTGGCACAAATGTAGTCAGCATGAATCCCGCTGACTTCCAGTGTCTACAGCCTAAAGCGTATGGCCCGAGTGGCCCTGCTCCCGATGATAATTGAGGGAGGTTGCACTGCTTGCTAAGTGTTTATGTGCTTAAATATTTCCGTGTATGTTTCGTTGCAAGTAGCAAAGTGGGTAGGTGTAATTGTGCTGTTTACCGCTTTGTTTGCGTGACAGTGACTTCATACATTAGAGGCATTTGTGTGGCATCAGGCAAATCCGTACTTGCTTCTGGCAACTGCTTCTTCACTCATTGTTCACTGCGCCATCCTCTATATCCCGTTCCTCGTAAGTCGATCATAGTTGTACGAGAGGGGACGACCGAGTTTAACTTTCATTTCAGCTTTTGCAGACCCTTTGCAATTCCTTCTGATACAAAATTTTTCAATTTTAGCTGGGCCCTCTTTTCTTCCGCTTTTCGACGATGGCCTGCAATGGATGTGCGTTTTCTGTTGCAGCGCCGTGTCTTCGGCGTAGTCGAACTCACTGCAATGGACTGGGTATATGTACTACTTTGGTCCTTCCCGATTATTATCCTTGACGAATTCCTCAAATTTCTGGGTGAGTTGTTGGCAAGAGCACGTGAAGGCCAATTGCTGCAGTTGGTTGCAGGCACTCCGTGTGTTCTTGGCTTAGCTGTGGGACAACATGAATGCATCAAGCCTGCTTAGATAGTGGGCCATCCCCATTAACTGGTCAGATGAACATCACGTTTCGCTTGGTTCCATGATGATAAAATCGCGTGCAGAGTTTAATTCTAAATGATAATATCGGCCGGCCGTATGTAGTTTGTTGTTGGGATTAGACTGAGCCTGTGTTCAGGACGTCGGCACTTTGCTCAGCAGCGCGCTGCTGCTTTGAAGGGTGGCAAGAAGGATTAAATTCTGCACGCGTGGTCTAAGGGTTTAACACGTCTACGTCGCCAGGCGAATGCGGCTGAACGGGGCTTGGCGGTAAGGCCTCGAACACCCCAGTTCGCCTTGAGCATAGTTGCTCGCCAAAAAAGTACTTTGTGTTCTTCCTCGTAAAAATTGAGGGACCTGGGACCAGGGCATAGCACGTTTTCTGACCCGAAAACACCTCTGGAGGGGCAGTGTCAAATGGCAACCAGCCGTGTCGGTTAGCCTCAGTGGCCGAAGTTCGATCGCCACTGTTAGGAATGGGCGGATTCCTACTTTGTGCCGTGAGGTGGCCTCGAGTCTCAGGAAGGCGAGTAATTGGGGGTGAAGCGGCAAGAGCCGCGGAACTTGCTTCTTTAAAGGAACGCATGTTGTCTTTCATCACACCCTAGAGGGAAAGAAGTCACATATAGCCGAGTTACTAGGACGTCGGCGAGTACCCCGCTATAGGGCTATGGCGTATTTCAGTTCCAAAAGGCACATAGCCACTTGCAGATATTGAATATTTTGGACTGTCTGCCGCGCATATCAATAAAACAGGATGTTCTTCAAGAAAAATATCAGTGGCGGCTGCTAAAGATGGCATTTATGGTTGGAGGGGTACTGGCAGAAGAGTACTTCCACACCTGTTGTTGCAACCATGTAGCTCACGCATTGCATTTGAGCACACGGGAGAACAATCATTAAGTGGTCACACAGCACTATCGCGCATGCTGTTCGAGTGCAGAATCTAGTTCCCTTCTTGGCAGGAAGCAGGTAATGCGGACTCATCGACATATAATCATAAAGTGGTACGATATGTGTGACAAAACGCTACTCGCTTTGGCTTTTAGGGAATAGCTGTGAAGCACCACTTGACATTCTAGTCACAGTGGAGAGACACCACGACTGGAGCAGGTCTTGCGCTTCAGCTACCTTGCATACGGAAGGTACTGGATGGCCTCAACAACGTACCGGATGTCTACGTGTCACTGGTGTGCAGGGCTGACGCACGCAGAGCATCGGAGAACCGTGGTAAGATTGTATGAACTTTTGCTAATACATTTGTGCCCTGCAGCAACAGGCGACACTTTTCTAGGAGTTGCTGCAGTGTTTAACAGTCAAAGGAGCTGTAGATAACTATAACTCGTTCGTTTCTCTATAGTGTGGCGAAGATCGAAAGTCGTCAGCCAAGAGATCCAGTAAGTGGATCCCCATGGGCTTTGAAGCGGTACAATAAAACACGAGGAATGGCATGCGCAGCACTGTACGACACTCCCTAATACTGGAGTCGTCCATATCACTTTAAAAGTTTGGAGTATTTCAGCCACCCGTATTTTGCCTTTTAACTGCCATCGCAGTTAGCAGGCAAAATGCGGATGGCTGAAAAATTCCAAACTGAATTGATGCATCAGGGACTAAGAAGTATGAACTTCATTACTAACCGAAGCAGCTGCGTGCAGCACCCGAAGGTGGTGCACATCTACCTCATATAGAAGAAATCAGGTTGATCAAGGAGCGGCTGGCCGAGGCAGAAAAGGGAAAAAAAGCAAAGCCAGAAGGGATGTGAGATGCGCAATTGCATTGTTGGAAGGAGCATATGCCTTTCGTGCCGGTCACAAATATGTGTGCGGCTCTCGAACATCAGTCCGAACCTGTCTCGGTTCAGTTCCCTGATAACATTTGTTTTGTGTCAGCTTCCCGAGATGCATCTGCGCCTTACTAATATGTGTGCGGCTCTCGAACATCAGTCCGAACCTGTCTCGGTTCAGTTCCCTGATAACATTTGTTTTGTGTCAGCTTCCCGAGCCCATTACTATCTATCTGTGAGGTTATGCCCCGTAACGTGTAGTCCTTTCCATTGCTCCTATAGTTGATCTCAGAGGAGTTGCCACTGCGAATATACAGAGCGGAGACACAGCAGAACCCTCAGTTTCCTATTTTATGCAGTTGGGCTCACGTATATCTTACCATCTTAAAAGAACGCCCACCCAGGGGACCACACGGTAAATAAATCTACAAGGCGGACGCAGTAACTTGATCAAGCTTCAGGATACGTAGGTTCTGTAATTCTGCATACGAGTTTTGCCTGAAAAGGGAAGCAATGGCTTTGCCTGTAGAGGGACCATCGCTACTTTGGGAGCACTGGCCTGGAAGTCGCTGGACAAAAAGCAGAAGGAAGAACCCACAAAAGAGGCTATTAAAGAGTTTATTACTTGTTATTTCACTTGAAACAACAGCATTTCAATGTCGAGGATATTTTGCAGGTAGCTGGTCCGCTGCGGACTGTCAACGGGCTGGTGATCGCGGCGCCGCCAGACCCCCCCTCTGTGCGTCAGGGTCACTGAAGGAGGTAACAACGGGCAATATCTGTGTTCCTAGGGCAGCAATCGGTTTCGCATTTAGCTCGCACGCTGATTTGTCTGTTTAATAGTCTGGAAGTCTTGAAGCTATGGTGCTATATCAAGGTCACCCACCACCAAGAACTGAACCAATTAATGGTCATCTCATCGTCTTCTCTAGCGCTTGTTCCGCGCCTCGCTGCAACATCAGCCTCTTTTCTATATCTGTTGGCTGAAACAATGCAGCCCTATTTTTAAATCGCCAGACAGGTACTATAAACACCTTCTGTTTGTTTTCTTTGACTCCAGCACGGAACCGGCGTGCGTCGCCCTTTGCAGGAATCCCCCGCCTTCCTACGTTGCACATCCCCTGAAGATGGCCTCTGCAGGTGCAGCAAACTGCTCCGCCATTATTCCTCCCGAGCATGTCGTCTCCCCCTCTTCTTCGCAGCCCCTGGCGGCGGACTCGAGGGCGGTGAACTCGCCCAGTTCGCGATCGGTTCTCAGTAATCAGTCCCGTGTCGACGTCCATGGCACCAGCGAAGGTTGCTACCTTGTGACTATGGGCCTGTGTGCTCGCGTGCGGGCTAAGAACGCGCAGGTAGCAGCAGCTGTGGCGGCGGACGCTGCTGCAGGCGTCGCTACGGAGTCTGGCCATTCAGAAGCTGCGAGAATCGGATCACTCTACATTAGTGCTGTCCCCGCACAGAAGCACTCGCAATATCTCGACCACAAGTCCCGTGAGCCGCAGCGACAGCAGCAACAACAAACCCCACAGTCTCCACAGCTCGCCTCTCCCCTTCGTGGGGTGCAGGCACACGTGCCGCAGCCGCCTCCTCCCTCTTTTTGCACCATCCACCTCGAAAATTCCCATGCCTACGGTGCGGACAGTGCAGCTACAGAGGCTGTGATCGGCGCGGTGGCCAGAGCAGCAGCAGCAGAAGTATCCCTACCCCCAGCTGAGATCAGCGCTGACAATTCATCGCTTTCAGGGGACTCCCCACAGAGGCCTGATGGTCCCTCGCGAGAGAAAGAAGCAAGAGGTGTAGTGGGCGTCGACTTGCCAGACTTAAAAAACATACCACTGGCTATCCGCGTGCCTCCTTATGGAGAACATTTGTTGTACGAGTTAAAGCAACTGCGGCATTTCTGGAGGGTGGATCTTCGCCAGCGAGACTGGCGGCAGGTTTTTGTCTGCTCGTACTTTCCCAACGCAATCGATCCTGCGTTTCTGACCCTTCTACGGATCTTCTGCTGCATTACAGTTTTGGTGCTGGAGTGCTTCGCGTCAATTCAGGGGTACCGAGAAGTGGGCAAGGCCCAGATGCTGTATTTCACGAACTGGAACAGTCTGCTAGTTGCCGCCGGATTCGTCTCCCTCACAATCACCTCAGTAATTGCGTGCATGAGCTTCGCCGCCCCCCTGAGGCAGCGGTCGGGCAGCACGAGCGACCCGCAGCACGATCAGCAACATAGGCGCCGCGTGCAGCTGCCGCAAGAACAACAGCATCACCAGCGGCAGAAGCAGCAAAAGCAAGCGCAGTTTTTGATGAATCCGGTGGAGGAGACATCGTCAACGTACTCCCTCAACTGCAGTCAGTCAAACTTTCCAAACACAAACTCGCGAGAAAGCAGCACTTGCAGTTTGGGTTTCTCTGCTCTGGAATTTGTGGCTGTGGACGGACGCCACCCGAGGCCAACGTACAGCAGCAGCAAAGCAGCACTGTTGCCATGGCTGGTGCTGCAGCGACAGCATCTCCTGCAACAGCAACGACAGCCGCGAAATTCGCGGGTTCTCTGCCTTGTTCTCGAAGGATACAGAGACCTCATGGCGGACAGCCGGTACTGTGTTGAGGGGATTTTGTTGGCCCCAAATCCGAGCAACAGATCAGTCTCTCGGACATCTTCAGGGGTAGGAGAGACGGGCCCTCGGCTGCACTTTTGTCGAAAGAGAATCACTGACAGCCAACGCGGCAGCAGCTGCTCCCCACGGGTGTCCATGCCCTCGCACACGCTCACGGCATGCTCGTCAGGAGCAGCAGACAGCGGGCCCACCTGTTCTACAGGGAGCAGAAGTGCGGGAGAGCGTCCTGGACTTTCAGGGGTGGATGGCACGTCGATAGAACCAGCAGAACAAGAGCCAGGAGCAATTGCATCGGCAGCGGCAACACCAGCGGCAACAGCAAAAAGGGGAGCCTCCACTGCAGCAACACCGGTGGACGTGCCATGGTTCGTGAAGGTGACATGGATAGTCCACAACCTTCAACTGGTGGCATCGCTGGGCGTTGCTGCAGTTTTCTTTTCCCTCTTCAAAGCCGAAGACGTCCAGTTTCCAGGGTCATGGGTTACGGTGTGGAAGCACGCGGTGCTGGTCCTCCTTACATTGTTGCACGCGTCGCTCCTATCTCGAATACCCTGCCCCATGAGACATATGGGCTACACTATTATCTTGTTTTTCTGTTACCTGGCTCTGCAGCTCTGTGTCTTTATCTTCAAAGTTCCTAACGGGCAAGGAGGAATCGGTTATGTGTATAAGGTGTTTTGCCTGTCCGAGCCGCTGAAGGCGATGATTGTGTTGGTATCCATTTTCGTTTGCTGCTTCCTCATGCACCTTTTCCTTTGGTCTATATCACGCAAGCGTTGCTTGTACGTCGACCCACCTCCCTCAGTTTCGGTCACCGCGCTTCAGCTCAAGCGCAGCATCAGGTATGCTGCAGCAGCAGCTGCTGCTGCAGCTGCAGCGGAACAAATGGCAAGCGAATCCTCAGCAGCAGCAGCCAATGCCGAAACGCTGCCCAAAGAGAGCCTAATTCGCCTAAGCTTGCAACAGCACCCCTGCTGCAGCGAGCAGGCGTCCACTGGAAACCCGGACGGGCGGCAAAGCGGCAGCAGCACGGGGCGTGACGGACATAAACCCGACGACAATCGAGGTCAGCAACAGGTGCAGCCGCAATGAGCACTTGCTCAAATGAGCTGCAAACAATTGCTGCAGCCCCAAGAGAATTAAGACCTCGTGCACCTGCAGCTTGCATCCCGTGCACGAGGCAGTTGACTTACCAGCGGCGTCACGCGCAGCTGTGAGGCCTTGGCTAGTGAGTGTTCACTTTCCATTAGCAGTTGTCATGCATGTATCTAGGGGGAGCCTGAGGGCACACATATGCTTCCAGACTAGCTGCTCCTGCAGCGGCAAAGTGGGACTATGACAGGTACGGAATCCGATGCCACTCTATAGCAGTAACGACACCGCTTCAGCCGGGGTAAGGCGTCTAATGCTCTTTTCTTGCCTGCCTGCTGCGGGAGCAGCGGCTGGTACTGCCGGCCTAGGTTGTTGCTGCTTGTAGAAGCAGCATTGATTCAAGTTGCGAGCAGAAACTGAAAGCGCGTTGCAATTAGGGATAGCGCCTCAACCCCATTGCATTCAAAAGCAACTGGTATTTGTGCATTCTGCACGAACACTAGAAACTTTTCGCAGCGTCGAATTGAACCACAGCAGCAGCACAGCAGACCCAGCATCCCGTCGACCATGAAAACACGTAGAGACTGTCCACTGTTGTACATATTGGACATTAGAAGTGTAGCGGGAAGACGATAAATATCCCGAAATTTTTGACTCCCAGAATATAACAAGATCTTAGCCCGAGGCTGTTTCATTGAACCTGTTTGAATGCCTCTTGCAGCGGCATGTGTATTGCACAATGTTTTGGCAGCCCACATGCTGCTTAATTAAATGCTTTATGTATGGTGCTGAGGACGAAGGGTAGAGCCAAGCGACCAGTTGCTCGAATATCAGTTCCGTGAATGCTATGAATCATCATCCAATTCCCCATAACTTTTGGCCTCTATACGGATAAAGATTCATGTAACTCTTACATGCAGTATTTGCTGGAGATATGAAATTTACATATGTCAGTAGTTATGGATAAATTTTTTCTACATTTTAAAGTTCACGCAGCTGGCAACAGCCCGAAGGGGGCCCTGAGCGCTTGGAGGGTACGGGCCCCACAGATGCAACTTTCTAGCTAGACAAAGAAATACAGTGACAAGTTTAATTTATTGAATTTATTTTTTTTGACGGCTTTTGCTTGGATACGCTGTGAAACACAGTTACTCTCACCGCCTACTTCCAGAAGGCGGACGAAGCCCGATTGATTTCTGGGCTTTCATACAACGGCTCCTGTGTGCCGTGTAAAGGCGTTCCGGATGTTTGCTGTGTTTCAATAGGATGACCGGCATTTTAGCCGCTGAAGGTGGTTATAGGCCTCCGCTGCTGCGACGCCACGCGATCTCCGCATTTTGTGATATCATTGGACAGAGTGTGAACTTCTCAGAATGCTGAAGAGGAGTTCGTCACCAGGAAAACCAATCAGATTAGCCAGCATCGAACAAAATATCTACTGTCCTTCTTGCTGATGTCTTGCCTTCCCTGATCCTCTTTTTTTGGCTCATTTTCTCCCTGATGAACTGTCAAGATGAACCTAATTCTGCTGCACAAGGAAGACCTCGTCGTGGAGGGCGGCTACGCATATGCTGTGCTTGAAGGACGCCGACACATCCACTGCCAGCGGGTGTTGAAGGCCCAGGTGCGCTTGTAAATTTGCTCCGACGCCCAACTGCCCCCTTCTGCTCCTTGCTCGCCTTCATATCCGCTTGTGCCGTACCCTGCCTCTCCTGCACCTTCTAGGGATGTCCTTGTCCGTTTGAACCGCTACTCACTTTATTACTCTCTAGCGCTCTACAACTTCATTTTACTTAAGAGACGGGAAAATTATTTGATAGGGTAGTTAATGCTACTGGTGCGTTTGGGCGCTGCTCCATCCTTGGGTACCCCGAAGCGCTGCTGTGCTGTATCTGTACATTCTGCGTTAAACACAACCAAATTGCGAGCAAATCATTGTTTATTCTCTCGGATGTAGGTTGGCAGCCATGTGCGAGTTGGGGTGGCAGCTGCCGGAGTGGGGGAGGCGGAGGTGGTCGCCTGCGAGCCACAGCAGACACGGCTGAAGCTGCTGCAGCGGATAGACTTGTGAGCTTTAGTTCTGTCTCCCTGGCCTCCTGTGCTTCTTCGGGCCTCATGTGATGTGTTTAGGTTTCATGCGTTTGTCATGTGCTTTGTGCTGTCTGCTGTATGCTGGTTTCCTGCACCGCACTCGGCGGCAGCTTTAGCTGACTCTTTTCCATAGGAAGTGCACCGTTGGTGCATACAGTTGAACTACGGGCACCGTTCTGTGTGGACATCGCATATATATATATATATATATATATATATATATATATTCATGAATGCTGCTGCTTGCTGTGTGATATTGTAGGGTAGATGTTACACCGCCCTGGGAGAATGTTGAGGTAGACCTTCTCCTCGCAATGACGCGCCCTAAGGTTCTTGAACGCATACTGCAGGTAAACTCCGTGACTTGTGCTGCTACTGTTCGTGCTGCAGGCCTTCTAGCATTTGCTGATACTGTCCTTAGTGGTGTTCCTGTTGATGGGGATAAGGGAAAGGAGGCAGTTTGTGTGCCTTTATAGTTTGTTGCTGTTGCTTCTTGTAGCAGCATGGCGTTATGCCTTTTAACATCTAAGAAAACAAGTACACATTCGGGGATCACACGAAATGATACAGCAGCCCAAAAGGCTGCTCTCCCTGTATATTTCAGTCATAGTGCGGGTAGTGTTGGTGCTCGTGTTTGCGTTTACATCCACATGCATACGTATATGCTTAGAGCGCATAATATGACACAAATATGCACAAATGCCGATATGCATGCATAGAGAATGACTGCCTTCCATAGAAAGCAATTCCAAGGCGCGTACGATTGTAGCTATGGGTAGTGGATTGTGTGGTGTTTTGTGGGCTGCAGCTCTGTGCTGTCGTGGGGGTACGCCGGATGTTTTTGGTATGCGCGGCGCGGACAGAGAAAGGTTTTTTCTCGTCCTCTCGATTGGCCGCTGAGAATCTTCTGGAGCAGCTTGTCTTGGGTGAGCCGTTGCTGCTGTGCTTTGCTGTTGCCTTCAGCACATTTCAGCAGGCAATCCACCACATATCGGCCGGTGCAGTATATGTAGAGAAAGAAAGCATGCAGCAACAACAACAGCTGTGCAGAATGAGCCTCAACAGCATCAATAACAGCCACAGCTGCATCACAACCAGAGCAGCAGCAGTAGCAGTAGGAGCAGCTTCTGCAGGTATTTCACGACTCCGTGAGCCGGTTGTGCATTTGCAGGCCTGGAACAAGGAATGGTCACCCGTCCTCCCGAGCTGCATGTGTTTGCTTCTTGGGAAGGTTTTTTGGCGGCCACAGCTGCTGCAGAAGCATCTACAGAGGCAGGAGGAGCAGAAACTGAGAAGCAAGAACAAGCACCTAGAGCCACTGACGATGCCAATCTCTTTGCGCACTATTTGCTTCCCCCTCTTCGCCTCGTCGCCCATCCACACACTGAGCCGACCCTTCCACAACTGCTTGTAAGTGTTCCAGCCTTTATTAGGTTGTTGCTGCTCCTGCATGTGAAATGTGACATCTTCAATAGTGGATCCCTGTCCTCGTCTGGCCTGTTCCGCGCAGCTTAGGCCTGTTGGTGAAGCAGTAGGTTCGCAGCAGCTCCGGAACGACCAATGGGGAGAGCAGCAACAGCAGAAACACCAACAACTGCTGCCACGGGCTGGCGTGCTGCTAGCTGTCGGCCCTGAGGGCGGTTGGATTCCGTCTGAGATGGAGTTGCTGCAGAAGCAGCTCCGCTGTTTGCCATTCCGTCTGACAGACAAAGTCCTCAAGTGCGAGACGGCTCTGACTGCCTGTCTGACGCAGTTGACTCTCTGCTACGAAGACCCCATGTTCCAGCCCCTCCTGCGCTCCCCAGATCAAGTCTACGCAGCAGCACGAGCACTCAAGGAAGGAGTTGCAACCGGCCCTGGAGGAGCGCACAACACAGGAATCCCTTCTGTTGTAGACCGGAGCGAGACCCACAAACGCCAGGGAGAACGAGAAATGCTGAAGGCCCCTGGGGGCTTTGTGATGAGCTTCCCTCGCAGATACAGAACCTGCAGAGAGGCAGAGGGGCAGCACCAGCAGGAGCAGCTCCAGCAGCAACAAGACAATCATGAATCTGCGTAGCTGCTTGGGCTGCTGGTAATGTTGTAGAGCCCGCTGCGCCATTAAGCCGTGACGCTGGCAGCAGCAGCGGTAGGTGTTAGAGCAACAGCAGCAGCTACTGCTACCGAAGCTACAACACTGCTGTGCTTGCACCGAGTGCTGTAGAATGTTTCTAAAGGATTCTAGACAGAGACACCACCGACGTGCCTCCCGAGATATCTCTGGGTGCATGGAAAGTCAGGGGGTTAATTTTCGACAAAAAGTGTAAAGACATGCAGCTAAACAGCGACATGATAGCCTCATAGGAACTTAATGTGCTTGGAATTCATGGAGCCTTTATTTTGTGCAGGTGTCCTACGAGGGCCGTTTGCCTGGTGCGGTTGCTCTTGCTACTGTTGGTGCAGCAGCTGCTGCTGATGAGGCAGCCGCAACGGCACGTCTTTGTCTGTTTCCCCGGGTTATGGCAGATGGTGCCTGCTGCTGCAACCAAGCTGTCCGTGTTCGTGGTTTTGCTTTTATTGAATGAGTGGGGTACTCGGCGCTCTCAACTATGAGAAGTGCAAAATCTAAACTGGATCTGTTAGAAAACGAAAGAAAACTGCAACCTATCGACAACGTGCTCTGTCTTGAGAAGGGCATCATCTTTGGCAGATTACGTCCCGCTTGCGACTGGCTTCTGCTCATCTGCTGCGTTGTAGTTGATAACTGGGTTTTATCTCCAGTTCGCCAAGCACTTCCCACGCAGTAAAGACGGACCGTCCCATTGCCTACAGGCCTTCGCAGTCCTCGCCATTAAGTTAAACGTATACCCGCTTCTAGATATTACAGTAAATAACACATCGTCGTACAACGTCGCATGGACGACGAGGGTATCGATCCCCCTACCTCTCGCATGCTAAGCGAGCGCTCTACCATTTGAGCTAGACGCCCTATGGACTCTGTGTGGAACAGTTCTAACTAACAACGGAATCACTTCATGATTGCTGCCAAGATTACCCATGCTGTAGCTTCTGTTGCAGAAGTACGCAGACAACATGGATCTGTGCTGTTGGTGTACCCAATAATGCCCTTCCTAAAGTTCCTCTTTTCCTGGCCACCGTAACAACAGGGGCGAAGTCCTTTGAGCTGCAAACGATAACGATGATAAAGGCTGCTGCCATTGTTATTGTTGTTACTGTTGCTGCTTCTGCAGGCAGTACGTGAAACATCACGAGTGCACAGACTGTATGTTGCTGTGGAATTAATAATCAAGATTGCTCTTTCTGTTTCTGCTGCAGCTGTTGCAGCTGCTGCAACACCAGCCGCTGGTGTTGCTGCAGCATGTCTTCTTGTTCGCCAGTCGAAGGCAGCAGCAGCAGGTCTTCATCAGGCCCTTCGTGCGCCTGTTGCTGCTGCTCCTGCAGCTCGCCTGTGCTTCTCCAAATGCGTTCCACGCTGCATAATAACAGGCAAGTAGAGAGAGCACTATACTCCAGCATTACACCAAAGGCAGCATTGGCCAGCCGCCGACCAAGGCCAAGCAGCAAGCAACAACTGTGTGGAGCAAAAGCAACGAGAAGCCAAAGACAGCAATTGCAGTGGCAGAAGCGCACTCATAGTAGTCTCTCGCCGCTGCTGTCATGAGGTGTACAGACACCGGCCCGAGGCAGGCAACAAACCACTCGCTGCTGCTGCTGCTCCTCCGCGCCCTGTTCCTCCGTGTGCTGCCGCTAGTGCAGCTGCAACTGTCAGATACAAGAGGTATTTCAAGAGACGTTATTATGGACCGCAGCAACCGCGACACTCTCCTGCAGGAGCAGCAACAGCTCCAACACATAGCAGGATCACCAACAATAAGCGCAGCAGCAACAGCAAAGGCAGTAGCGGACGAACATAGGCCAAAGCCGATCCAAACGAGCCTGCCAAATTGACCCATTTCTGTTCATGCGAACAGCGCGTACCCTCGCTGCGCTAATCAAGCTGTATGTATCTTCTCGACCCGCAGCAGCAACAAAAGCAGCAACAACAACAGCTGCAACAGCAGAAGCAAACCTGCAGTGAGCGGCTGTTCCGCATGTCCCGATAAGGGCGACAAGCCCCAGGTCTCTTCGACTGAGAGCCTCCAGATTTAAACAGACCACATCCTTGACGCCTTCCTAGCACAACGCAAACAGCAGCAGCAGCAACGTGGAATTTGTTTGGACAACAGATGTTGGCACTAAGGGGTGCTGCTCTAAATGCCGTTTAGGCTTCTCTTGCCGCTGTTGTTGCTGCTGATCCCGTGGCTGCTGTTTTACCTGAGCAAGAAGACACTTGAATTCTTCCAAAGATGGATATTGGCCCTTGCGGAACTCCATGTCCCTGAGGCACGCAAAGGCAATCAGTGTCAGCATGCTGCCGCTCATGCTGCTGCTTGTGCACGCTGCTGTGCTGCTGCTCCCGCTGCTGGGGCAATTGCTGCTCATGCGTGCACTGCTGCTGCTACCGTTCGCTCTCCTGGTGCTCGTACTGACGTTGTAGAGGGGAAAGCAGTCTCAAGAGCAAAGCAACCAGCAGCAGAAGCAGGATCAGAAGAAGAGACAGGGACAAAGCGGGGTGGCTTACAGAGGAGGCGCAGCAGCCGCAGCAGATTCTGTTGTATCGGCAACTGGCCACCTGAAGCCCTTGGGCTGTTTGTGTACGGGATTAAAGTAGGCCTTCCAATCCTCTTCAAGCGTCCTTGCAGCATCATCCCATTCCTCCTCATCAGCAGCAGAAGCACCGCCAGCTGCTGCTGCTGCTGCTGCTGCTTGCTTGCCTCGCAGGTACTGCTCTGCCCGCTGCAGCAGCAGCTCCCGATTGTCCCTATAGAACCGCTGAGCAGGTGTTAGAACAGCCTCATCTGTTTCGTTCCAAACAAACCCACCAGCGTCACATGCTTCTGCTGAAGCAGCAGACCCTCCTGCTGCGTCTTCTGTTGCGTGCTGCCCTCCTGCTGCAGACGGTGTTGGTGCCGCAGCTGCTGCTGTCACGTTGGGAGGCAGCAAAGCATCGAAAGACTGCTGCAGTGCTCCACGCAATCCACCCTCTGTTGATTCAGCAGCAGCAACAGAGTCTAAAAAGCGTTGCTGTCGGTCTGCTGCTGCAGCAGCGGCTGCGGAAGCTTCCGCTTCATCAAGCATCATTTGCTGTTCCCTGGACAGAACGACCTCCGCACATACCTGCACAGGTGGAGGCCCGTCGCTGTCGCGTTCATCATGGCTACTGGACTTAGCCCTGACCCTGTTGCTGCTGCTACTATCGCTGATGCTGCTGTCGTTACTGCAGCTTGAGTAGCTGCTGTGGAGGCATAATTCCTCATTTTCTTCGCAAGACGAGGGGCAGGGATCTGCAAGGTTCTTCTCATCACCTTCGATGTCACTGCTGCTAATGTTGCTGTGCTGCTCAGCTGCCTTCTCAGCAGCGGCCAGTTCTGCTAGGACGCGCTTAAGTGATTGGGGGTCCCGCAAAAAGGAAAACCATCGGTGATTGCCGCACTTGCTGCAACAGATGCAACAAGGAGTGCTATTGCTGCTCCTGCTGCTGCGGAGTGCTCCGCATGCTGCTGTGGCGCTAGCTCGCGATGTTACAACATAAGTGTGTTGCAACAACAGCCTCATAGCGACTCGGCTTGCTGCCGCGCAATAACCTGGGGCCCCTCCCTTACTTGCAAAGGGGGCACCAGCAGCCATCGCTGCAGCTACATATGTGCCCCAGAGCATTGCCTGAGCTGCACACCCAGTGCCAGGAGATCGCTTCTGTCTCAATATATGTTACTCTAAACCAGAACAATGGGGAGTTGTCAGTTAATGCAAATTCCTTACTGCAGCCTTACGCTTGCTGCCGCTGGTGGTGTCGATACACCTACGGTGGCTGCTTCCAACTAACGTAAGCCCCGGCTAGTCTAACATTATGGGGCACATCTCTTAAATATAACGAAAAAATTGATTACGACACGTTTCCGGATAGAATAACTACAGCTTCCCTTCTGAGATGCAGCAACAGCCCCAGCAACACAGACAACAGCATGATGCATGCAGGTTCGTTGAAAGCTTGCTTGGAGCCCTGTTCATCGTACAAGGAGAAATAAATGCAGTACTGTTCATTATTTTTGCCTCACAAATTGGAGCGATTGATTAGGAGCTGCGCACCCATCCTTTGTCCACTGCTTCAGATGCCGCAGCAGAAGCCGAATGCATAAGCAATACTATGCGTTGCTGCGGCACAAGCACAAGGACCGAGGCTTCCAGAAGGGTGTGGAGCATATGTCGCGTTGAAATGGGCTTATTCCGTCCGCAACAATATCAGCAAGCAACAACGGCAGTGGCAGCCGCTCTCCAGCAATTGCAGCAAGGACAGAAGCAAAAGCAGCAACAGCGGTAGCAGAAGCATCCTCAATAGCCATTTTCTGATATTGTAGTGTTCATACAGCGATGCTTGGGCAGCCGCTGCGCAGCGGGGGGTTCTGGAGGGGGTCTTCTGTTCCCTCTACTGCAGGAGCAGCAGCACCAGCAGGAACGACAGCAACGCGGGGCTCCTCTAGTTCGAGTGCTGCAGTTCGGCCCCGCGTACAGCAGCTGAAGCACGAGATAGTTCATGTGACCGATCCTAAGACCTTCTTCTGCGGTGTATGTTCTCTCCCGATGGCTCAGACATACAGAACAGTAGGGGAGCACAAACCCATACATAATAACCCCTAGAATTCCATTGCCTCAAACATGAATTACCAGAGACACGGAAACCCTAATCTCGCATCGCTTCCTGATCCCGAACCCCTGTATCCAAAGTTAAATGTTTGCAGATGCAGCAACAGCAGCAAGTCCAGAAGAAAAGAAGGTCCTGTGTAGATGTTTTTCCTGGAGTTCCCGAGGGTTTACGGTTTGTGCTTGCTTTGATTCTGCAGCTCCCTTGCCTCCACTTGGCTTGCAGATCTTGCATGGAACAGATGATCCCCGCAGGGCAATGTCGTGTGTACGTACGGAGTGCTGCTGCTAGTGCATTCCTTGTTGCTGCCGTACTTGCTGCCGCAGCTGCAGCATCCGCAACTGCTGTTGTGCGAGCATTCATGTGTGCACCTTAATGCTACTACTGCTGCTGGTGCAGCGCTTTTTTCTGCGTTTATGTGTGGTGCTGCGTTTGCTGCAGTTGCACCAGGCCCCTCAGAGGCGCAGAAGAGATTGGGGCATCTATGACCCTGTACTCCTGCAAGTACAGCGGGTGCTTCTGCTGCTTCCTGTCGGAAGCTGCGCTGCAGTACCACCAACAGCAGCACGGGTTAGAGAAGCAGCTGGCCTTCATGGACGCTGCCGCTGCTGGGGCTGCCACAGGGCTAGCAGCAACAACAGACACAAGCACTTTCATTGCTGCTCTAGAGGCGAAAGGAGACATAACGCCTCTACAAGAGCAGCAGCCGTCCCTCCATGAAGGTATTACTGCAGCGGAGGAGCAACAGCATCAGCAGCAGCAACAGCAGGAGCCACCACTGGCAGCTCCAGCCCCGATATCGCAGCAGCAGCCGCATGCATGGCAACAGCAGCAGCTGCAACACCAAACAGTGCAGCCGCTGCAGCAGCAGGCGCAAATGCCACAGCAGCACACCCAAGCAGCACAGCAGTTGCTGTTTCCACCGCCCCAGCAGCATGATGTGGCACACATAAAGGCGCAGCAACAGCATTATCAACAGCAAATGCCACAGCAGCAACAAAAGCAGCAGCAAATACAGCAGCAACAGCAGCAGCAAATGCAGCACCCTCAAATGATGCAGACGCTTCAGCAGCAACCGCTGCAGCAGGCAGTGCAGCAGCAGCAGCCTGCGGCAGCAGCCTGGCCAACAGGTGCGTCAGCAGATGGAACTGCTGCTGCCGGCAGTGCTGCTGCTAGCGGTGCTGCCGGTACTACTACTGCCCCTCTGACGCCTGGTGCTGCAGCAGCACGGGCACCGCTGCAGCTTCAGCTGTCTTTGAGTGAGCAGCAGCAGCTGCAGCAGCACCTGCAGCCGCAGCCCCAAGAGGAGGAGGAGGACAACCTGGATGACTTTTTGTAGCCGTGGCGGTACTTGTTTTGTTTAAATGCTACACTCCCGTGTCTCTGTTATTCGTTAGCTGTAGTGTCGGTACACCGTGCGGCGGCAGGTTCCGAGCAGCATTAGTACCATTTGTTAGGCAGCACGCGAGTCAGACAGGCACGAACAGAGACAGAGGGAAGTGGAGACAGAAGCAGAAATACAAACAAACAGAAGCTGGGGGCATTCGGAACGAACAGAAAAACAAAACAGAGACAGGAAGGAACGCACAAAGCGCGATGCAGGCAAACAGGCGCACAAGCGGAAACAAAGACACAAACCAGAAGAAAGGACAGTGGCAAAATCAGAGGCACAGTGAGAGGCTTACACAGCCTGGCCCGCAGTAATCTCATGCATGGCAACCCAATGGTGCAGCAGCAACAGCTAAGCAACAGCATCTGCTTGCAGGTGTTCCTGTCACTGGTGCTTTCGTGTGGAGCGCTTCTCCAATAACCTTAACATATGATAGTTTCTGCAGCAGCTGCGGCTGCACTTTCAGCAGTTGCGGTTGCAACAGCCGGTGCTTTGAGAGCACCACCTGCCGCAGGTTTGGCAGATGGTGCTGCAGTAAAAAGACAGCAGCCCCTGTCGTAAGACAGTTTGCATTGCTGCTGAGGATTTGCTGAATGCTCACAAGTCCAGGTCGACCGTAGAGTCCCCAACTACTGCTGCTGCTGCTTCCTGCTGCTCCCGCTGTCGCTGCTTCACCAGATGCAACCGTTGCTGGACTTCCTGTGCTGTCAACCCGGGGAGAGGATCTGGCAAGAAAGAGGGGAGGGCTGGTGAGGCACGCAGCTCGCTGCAACAAACTCCACACACAGGTGTTGTTGCTGCTGCTGTTTCTAGGCCTACCCCTCCACAGTAGCACCTGCAGTAGCAGCGTGAGCTCTATGTGCTCTAAAAGAACTGGATGCATAGAATCCCACACTCCCAGTTTTTCACTACACCAAGAACCAAAACAGCAGCAGCGGCAGTGGCAGTAGCAGTAACAGCAACAAAGTACCGCAGAAACTCAATCTTCTGCTGCTTGCCCTCAAGGCCCACCCAGTCAAACCACAGCACCCGCCGCACCTCCCAGCCGAGGTCGCTCAGCACTCTACAGGAGAAACAGTTTTATTCACAGCAGACAAACACGAGATATTCGGAGCAAACAGAAACGCACAGAAAACAGGGACAGAAAGGACCGCAAACAAACAACAACACAAAGGAAACGGAGATATGCAGATGATGGAAGCAACGGACCGCGACTAACGAAAATATGAATAATATAAACAAATGACACCGGTGATGAGGGGGTCTAGTTTATGGTATTTCATCTGGGCCAGATTAAACTGTGGGCTAGCTACATTAAAAGCTCTCAGCAGCAGCGACACCAGGTACCTGTGCTGGAGTTTAACTGCCTCGGTGTACTGCGTTGAGTTGGTGTAAAACGCTGCGGGTCCATCTACAAAGATACACCGCCTTCTGTCACCTGCCTCTCCAATGTCAATCCAGAAACAGCCCCAGCTAACATCAGGAGATGACAGCAGCAGCAGTAAGCGCAATGCATCAAAAATGCAGCAGGAAGTTCACAAATACCAGCCCAAGCCGGCAAAATCAAGCGGTAACGGCAGCAGCACACCTGGCACCATGCGCAACAGCAGCATGAGCAGCAGTAGTAGCAGCAGCGGCTTCTCACTGAAAGGTATTGCGGTGAGCGATTCCGAGAGCAGCCAGACAGTCCGATACCTCCCAGTGAAGCGGAGACGGACGTCGAATCGGATGGAGAATTCGGCGCAGGCTGCAGCAGCGTCGCAGCAGGGGGTACAGCAAGTACAGGAAGAACTAACAGCGGCAGCAGAATCCCCAGCACCAGCAGAACTAGCAGGTGCTGCAGCTTCTGCCAGCGGTAGAGCGTTGCTGTATGGCATTAGAGCATACTGCCAAGATCCGTGCATCTACAGGAGAGCAGTGAACAGCAGGAGGTCTGCTGTTCACTTCGCTCGTGTAGATGTAAGGATCTGGATCAGCGGCTTAACCCCAAACCCCAAACCCTATTCTGCGGAGAGTATGCCGTGCCTGAGTCTCGCATAAAATTGTCTAACTTTGCGCGGGACAGCTGCCCAAGTCTCCGGATGAAGAACGCGAAGGGCTACAGCCGTCTGAAGTGCCTTCTCCAAATGAGGGGGGCGGGCGCAAATGAAAATCCTGAAGAAGCAGCACCACACGCCTCGGGGAACAGCCCCAGCAGCACTCGAGCCGATGCGCCTCTAGCAGATGGAGCAACATACCCAACAGCACGAAGCACACAGCTCAAGCAGCAGCAACAATACAGCCCAAACAGCAGTAGTACACACAAGCAGCAGCACCATATCCAGCAGCAGCAGCATCCCCACCACCAGTTAGAATATCAGCACGCGCGGTCGTAGAAGTGTCTGATTCAATTATGTGGTGTGTGGACTGCTAAAAGCAACCTGGTAGCTACAGAGCAAACCCCACTAATAAAATACCAAGGCAATAAACCCTCCCTTCCCTCTAAACTCCAGCCCTGATTCATTGCAGCATACTTTGAAAACCGCTCCATTACAAAAGTCTGCAGGGGTTGCGTGTAGAGCCCAATGACAGCAAGAGGGTGCATGCTACTCCGAAAATCCAGAGCAGAGGCATCTTTAAGCGCCGGCAACAGCACAGAGCTCAGTCGCTCTCTCAGCGAAGGAGGACAAACACCCTGAAGAGAGAAGCAGAAGACAGATACACCTGGCGCGCGTGCAAAGAGTGGCAGGAGGCCAGAGCGAAGCAGTAAAGCACACGGCAGGCATACAGCGGCCAAGGAGGAGACAAACTTGCAGCAGCAAATGGCCGCAAAAGAACACTGATGCTGCTGCTCAGGCGACAACAAAAGGCATTACGAGAGCCTCACCAACTTTGCGAGGCCCACTGCCACTTTTATGAGGTCGCCTGGCCTCATGTGTGCGGCCTTCAACACTGTCTCCTGTCCCACCTGTGAATACACCATACAACGACGAACACAACACGATGGGGAAAAGGGAGAAGGAATGCAACAACCGGATGTTGGTTTTGTTTGTCTTGAACACGAACACGAAAACAACAGAGAGTAGGCCGAGCAGGATTCGAACCCACGACCACCCGGTCCGTAGCCGGGCATTCTATCCAACTGAACTATCGGCCTAAGGTCACCCGGACGCCCTAAATCCTAAAACGTCATGCCTCATCTCTCAACGCCTACGCCCAATACCCAAACCGAGAACAGTGGAGGCCGCAAGATAATGATCGTGGAAGCGAATAAGCCCTATGCCGGTCGAGCCATCACGCCCTCACTTCTGTAAGAGCGGACACTTCTCTAATGGCCACTCTGCTGAGAGCCCAAGGGACAGTCATGAGGGCGTGAGAGGCGAAATCCTCCAGGGATGAAACGGCGTAGCGAAGGAGACAGGCGTACAGAGGTGGGTCTAGGAACCTGGCTTTGCCGAAGCTGGGGCGCATGCATGCAGACACAGCAGACAGTGAACAAGATACAAAGTAGGGAAGAAAAACCACCTCCGAGCAAGCATACACACCCACGACGACGATGACAGACCACGCAGACAGGCAGAAAATAGATAACCGGCCTGGCAAGCACAGCTAAACAAAGACACGGACAAACGATAGTGGGCTTCGTTACCCAAACGGAAGCCTTAAACCCTAAACGCTGAACCTTGAACTCATGCGCATGCTGACGAGACGCAGAGTAAGCCACTAAACCCTTGAGACAAGCTCGGTGTGTCAGCGTTGGCCAAACGATGCATGTAGAGATCCCCCAAACCAAACCCTAACCCTGGGCCCTAGACCCTCACCCATAGAAGAGGTATCCAAGCTGTTGCGGGGTGCAGCTGTCCGCAACTTGCTGCGCTCGCCGTGAGAAGTTGAACCTAAGGACAGACCCTAAACAATAAACCGTAACGTGGCCTAGTCGCCACCCACTTGGATTAGAGGCAAATCAAGTGCTGGCTGCCGCGAGTCCGAAGCCCCCACCCTTGCCTAGACCGTAAACCCTAAATCTTGTAAGTAGTACACACACCAGAACCGAATCACTACACTCTAAGCCCTCACCAGAGTGCTACATCGTGTTTGCGCAGAGTTGCTGCCTTCTGTACAGCGGCGGCGAGGTAAGCTGGGCTCATATCTGCGGTGTCTGCATGAAGTGAGACTCTCTGAGGCAACCAGTACTGGCGTACTCTGAAGAAAACAAAAGGCAGCACACCCTCAATGACAGCTGTGCAGGTCGCCTGATAGCATGTGGAGCTAGCTACCCGGTGCAAAAAGCTATCTATCAAGAGTCAAGGGTGAAGCGTTGACAGTTAGCTAGGCACTTAGTGTAAACACCTAAATAGTCAGCTTGAGAGGCAAACTCCTGCACGTCGAACACACTCGTATAGGATTGCTTCTCCCACTGAAGCGGCACAGACAGGCAGGCAATTAACACCTAAGCTGCAGATTAGCTACCTGGGAAGACTCCTACCTGTGCTGCGACCAACTGCGGAATCGCTTGTGCATGCGCCGCCCTTTGTACCGAAGACGAGTTTCTGCAGCAATAGCTGACTTCAGAAGCCGGTCGCGCGGCCTCAATTGACCCATCGTAGAGACACAATCCTAGATCCTTAACCCTGATGCGTCGTGGAGGCGCTGTTGGCTGGTCGAACAACGCAAAGAAGAAAGCAAGCTCAGGCGGAACTCTGCGGATGGTGCAGGTGTTGCTGAAGAATTTGAAGTAACAACTGCAGCAGCAGCAACTGCTGCAGCTGCCGCAGCAGTTGCTGCTGCACCCCCACCAGTGGAGAAGTCCCAAAGGACGCACGTATAGTGGATTCGAGCAAACCTCCTCTTGCGGTTACCCACTGGAGACACTTCTGGGCAAGTTAGCAGCAGCAGGTGTCTCAGTCTGCTGCTCCCTCTCCTTCGTTTGCTCCTGCTTCTTCTCCCTCGCTTGCTTCTGCTGCTGGATGTGCTGCTGTTGCTGCTGCAGTTGCTGCCGCGTTTCCACACCTGTAGCTGTTGCCGATGAATAAGCGTAGCAGCTGGACAAGACGAAGCGGGTGTTTCTGAGTTCAAACGTTACCAGGTGAAATGACAATGTGTGGAGGGGAAGTGCTCAGTTGTTTCTTCTGAGCAGAATTTAAGGTCTGAAACCCTCTCCCCCCAAGTGCGGCTGTGCTGTCGCTGCATTAGCATCATTAGATAGCAAGGCACTTCCGTTAATACGAAAGGACAACAAACTACAAGGAATTAAAAGCAAATAAAGAACATAATAGGTATTGAGCTTCTGCGTAGTAATATGGGGGCCAATGCCTCCGACCGATGTTGCTCGCTGGGGCTGTCGGTTTCGATCCTTACGTTGCTTGCCAGACACACGGGGGTCTTGTTGTTGTTCGAAACAGCAATTATTTGTACAAAACGCACATTTGTATACTGCTCACATGATGAAAACAATGAAGATAGTTCTTTATGCTGTGCAGCAAGTTTGCCGTTGTTCCGCGCGGTGGATTCCATATGGGTGAAGGTGCTTGAGTTGTTGCGTGAGGTCTACGGAGTGAGCTGGTGTTTTGATGGAGAAGAGGGGCGTTGTGATTTTCATTGATAGTTAAAGAGGGCTTGAAGTCCCTAAAGACCCCGTTTTTCTAGTCGTTGCCAACAAGTTCGCCGGTACTAACCACGAGACAGGGTTTGGTGTTGTTGTTGTTGGTACTTAAACTGAGGGTTTATGCTTCCTCTTGGCTTCGGAGCTCGGTTATTTGTCTTTCTGTTGGTAGTTTTATGTATTTTTGGTGTGTGTGTGTGTGTGTGTGTGTGTATTGTGCCGTTGTTGCCGTTTAGGTCTCTGTCTTGGTGTTGGTACATCGTCCTTGTTTAGTTGAGTTTGCCTGTTGCATGCAAGGCGGCATATTTCTATGGCTGCTTATATACATTTGTTGCGTCTATATTTATTAACTAAGGAGTTCATGATGAGGTACTGAAGTGATTTAGCATCAAGAGCAGAAAGAAGTTGTTTGTAGGGTTGGCTTGAGGAGTTAAGAATTGGACACTGAACTATGAAGTTGATAGCAAGAGACTGAAGTAAATAACTGTCAATATTCTGGTAAATAAGGCCTTCGCCCCAGGCTTCCTCCACTGGCTCACCTTTGTTTCACTGTCGGGTCGACTGCACAGTCTAATAAAGACAGCAGAGGCAGGAGACCCTCCTACACTTTTCATGACTAGACTAAGTAGTTCATGGCATATTGAACTAACGGGTCAATAACACAGTTGAGGACTGAAAAACCGTGGCCCTGACCGGAAGTTGCAGAATTTTCTGAATAAGTAGGACAGTAGTTCTCCAGCTCGCATCTGGGCTGTTCTCTCGCCACTTCCACGCGTTCTGATTGCAGCTACGCATAGCCACGATGTTCTAAATTGCAACACCTGCTATAGTTTCTCCAGCAGAGAAGCAGCACAATGTGCATGCTTTCATGCATGAGCAGAACGCTTTTCGGTGCATGCATGTATTCCTTTTTCAACAGTTAGCCGTTAATTAGGCTTGCATCACCCACTAACAGGTGGGCAATATAGGCGCTCGAAGGGGTGTTGCATGCCCTTTTCTGGGTTGCTTCAAACAGACATGCATCAATTATCGTGAGCTCAAACGACCTCCTGCGCTGGTGGAATTCAAGTTGCTTGGATCCTTTGCTTTGCTGCAAATTCTCCTCCCTGCAGGTTTGCGGGTCTGATCATATCCCCACTTGCTGAATTCCCCGTTCCCAAGGGTGTTGTTTCTGTCTTAAACTGTGGATGTAGTTTCTGCGTTGGGTGGCAGAAGGGCGCATACCGACGTAGACTCGTTCCCTTTGGTTTCAAGGTGACGAAACATATACTTCAAATCCGTTTTGTTTGCTGCATAGAGCTCAACATCACCATCACCTTGTACATGGTTTGCCTGAGTTGATGTCGTATGCATTACTGCCTACCTGTCTGCACAGAGGGTCAATGCTATGTCTAGCAATTGCCCGCGGCCCCAGTGTATGCATCAAGATGGTGCCGACACTGTTGTACTTGCTTTGCAATGGAAGATTGTGCAGCATGGAGTGCTGCAACTCAAGGTCGTCGAAGCACGTTCTTGAGTAGCACGATTTAATACAGATTTTTGACTCCAATGCAGCTCACGAAGGCCCTTAGCTGCTACCGAAAACTCTCGTTTCTGCCTCACTACTAACATACACATACACCAGCACTTGGGTTCAGGAGGGTTTAACACTGATTTTGTATAAGTGTCTAAAGTTCACGGTCATCTCTCACTGCATAGGCAGTGTCTTCTTCTTTTTCATTAAGGGCGGCGGGCATGAAAATTTTACAACTTGCGTACCTTAAGAAGGTAGTTAACAACCGGCCCCTACAACTCACAACAAGCTGGTGATAGAACAAGGCAGAGCCTCTCCTTTGAGACGCAAGTTTGAAGCATTCCCTTATCGTGGAAAATCCCATCCGTAGCCCTCAAGCCCTCGGGCGGCCATATTCAAGGTGATCAAATTGTACCAAATGCACGCTTTTCACCATAGCTCTAGGTTTTACCGCATTACATGCTTAACGGCTGTCTGCGTAGGAAGGAGGTAATCATATTGTCAGCGTGACTAACTGAGCCGTAAATATAATCTACAACAAATGCAAAAGGTATAATGCGGCCAGCTGCAGCTCTCCCTTTCTTAGGAGATGCATAGAACAGCAGGTCAAGGCAACGGCTACTCCCCTGTTATGATGGTCAAATTTGACAAGTGTACTCATATCTACGCAAACTTCGCCTAAAATGACAGCAAAACTCAACCTGCCACAGCGCCGCTGCGGATGCACACTAGTTAGGGATGGCGCAGGAGGAAGGGGCAGCGTTCTCGGGTCTAGTTGGAACAAAAATATTAAAAGGTTAGGACTAAATTAATTGAATTTTGGTATATTCTATATTATTTGGTAGAGTGGAAAAGGCGGGTCTAGTTTGCATGCGATCGCGATCTTCCACCACTGCCACCGACTCGGGACACAGCGGCTGCCAGTGATGCGTTTCCTTTCCATTCGATGAGCAGCGCTTCTATTTAGCCTATATTTAATGTTCAGTATAATTAATAAGTCTGAGGGGCGAGACATGAAGGCGAAGTTGCTGAGCATACAGCAGAAGGGAGCCTTCTGGTGGTGCTAGCAGCCACTTTCTTCCTCTTCCGACTGGCACACGCAGGTGCCATTCATCGGCCTTGCAAGAGCATAGCAAGTTGAAATCCTTTCCATAACTGAAAAAACCAAGGGAAGGCAGAGTCCGATTTCAAACGACTATTATGTTCGGGTTTCTGGGCCGACTGGTGTGTCCTGCGCACTAGCCGGTTCAACCTGACGTGTTTTTTTCCCTGTATTTCGGCTTTTGTTGACATGTACTAATTTATAATCACTCAAGCGGCAGTGAAAATACGCAGGAAGGTCGCTGGATTGCCTGGCTGTCCAGCGCACTGCGACAGATACATTCGCGATTTTATGGGGTAGAAAAACCAGAAAAACCGGGAATTGGCGGGTGACGGTGGTCTGTTCCTTTTTATCCTTGCAGTGCTCCAAGCACGGAAAGACTCCTCTGGAAGCGGAGTTGCGTCGCCAGCGGAATGCCCTCAAGGCCATCGATCAGTTCGTCCGCAGCATTCAAAAGTGCCTGAAGTGTACGCCTGCACCAGCAACAGCAATCTTAGGCGTTCGCAGCTCCGCAATGACGTTCACTGCAGTTGCAGACATCGTAGTTCATGCACACTATTCTCCTGAAGGTCACAGACAAGCGTGTGCAAACAAACCCCTCTTGGTGTTCTGTACAGATTGGGACAGGAGCGGGAAATCACTACGGAGTGGGATCACCGGGTACTTCTACGACAAGCCAGCGTACCAGAGGCCAGTTGAGGAAATAACCTCCGCTTTGGTGAGCAGTAATGACGGCTAACATCATTTTACCCAGCGAATGTTAGACAATGAATGCCCAAAAAATTAAGTAACTGATTTTATATCGTGGGTATTGACAGCGGTACAGCCTAATCATGCGCAGCTCGCTTCTTCTTGCGTCTTTTTCGACTTCTCCAGGACTCATTGAGGACAATTCCTACGTCAGTAGTAAGCAGAATTCACGAGAGTAGGCATGCCGTCAGGCGAATATTGCATTTTGTTGCAACCGAAGCGGATATATGGCTGCTGCATAATATTACATAAACCAGTTGCGTTATAAGTGCACTCAATCTGTTCCAACGCAGGAACATTTAAGCTGCTCCAACAGAACAGTATTTCGGCTGTTCCAACAGAAGAGTCTTTCGCCTGTTGTAATCCGGACTGTGATGGTGTGGCTTTGTGTGACGATGTGCAGAAGCCGCAACTGGAACTGATCAAGAAGGCAAATACAGATGCTGCAAAGTCGATATCTAAGATCGAGGTATAACAACCATTACATGAAAACAACACAAGCATGCTCGTGCCATTCTATTGTGTTTGGCATATTGCCTTTCGTTCATACCACCCCCCGTCCACTCTTCCCCTCCAAATGTTAGCAGTTTCCTCACCAAACACCAAGCTTACGCTTCTCCGCATACTTCTGTCTGGGTGTTTTGCCGGTTGCTTGATATTTTCCTGCTGATTGCTGCTTTAGAAGGCGAGCCGGGTCAAGAAAGACGCAGAAAAGAAGCTATTAAAGAAAGAAGCGGTGAGGAAAAGCTGCAGCACCATGGCCTACTGCTACTCCATGGCCTACTCCGTTGTCATCAATTTTTTGCGCTGTTGAGAAAACTCTTTGTATATTGGGAAATTCTTCCATTAGTGGTTATCAAGGGCGACTGACAGCTCTGCAGAAGCACCGCGGAAACAGTGCTCCATTGAATGCCTGGCCGTCGTTTTTCGTTTTCCATAAAAAATCATAAGTACACCGAACATCTCTGCCTCAGGGTTTAAGAAAGCTGCAACAGAAGGCAGAAAGCGGGAAGGACCCGCAGGCTGCCCAGAAGGTGAAAAATGTCCGTGAGACACAACGTGCCATCTGCACATCTTGGGAGCAATCACATTTGCATGGGTGACCTCTTTCTGTTTAACACGCTATTAGTGCCCTGAGAAAGCTGAAATGAAAAACAGACCTTTGTGTGTCTTGTGGTGTGCTCTGATTCGGACAGGCCGAAGATGAAGTGCAAGTGGCGCGCAATCGTCTACAGATGGCCGAGGCAGAACTTGCGTGCGAACGAATTCCCCTGCACTTTCACTGCAGCCGAAAATACTGTTTTGATTTGAACACCACTTAGAATACCGATAGCACAATTATGTCATTCATAATGACACGAATGTTGGCTGTTGCAGGAGAGCGATGCAACAAACAATGAACGGCAGTGCACCGGAAGCCGCTATGCAAGTTGCACGGGTCAGTAATAAAAAAGCAGCATATTTCTTTTTGTCTCTCCCTCATGTTCATTCGAATCCATCACATAGTAGTACTACCTGACCTCATGCGCATCATCGTTTGTTTTCTGTCGTTTTTTCCATGCACTTCTTGCTCTTAACGCTTATGGATGAATCACAGTGTCCAGCAATAACTATTAGGAGTGTTAATCGTTGTTTCATCGTTAGTCGTGTCTTTGCATCCGGGTGTGTACGCTTCCTGAACAAATGACTCTTCTTTCTAAAGAGGTAACTTTCTGTCATGAGGAGGCTGTGAATGTTGAGCGCCTTGGTATGGATCCACGGTGCGCAGGCTGTGGAAGCGATGATTCTCTTCTTGGCCGGTTCCGGAGTGGACGTGGCGGCGGTGCGGGCCTCCATTCGTTTGCTGGAAGAGACGCAATACATCTCTCCTCTGACGCACCCTGGACATTGCTCGCAGCAGCTGGTGCAGCAGCAGTCCGTAACCAGCAAGTCAGACAGGGTGCAGCAGGCCAACAGCCCGCGCAGCACCAGCCCAGCCGAGCCTATGAAAAGAACAACTTCGCAAGCATCGCGCCCGCCTAGCCCGTCAGAGCATGACACACACCAGCAAACCCCACGGCAGCCCGTCACAAAGGGAGAGAGTCACCAACAGCTCGCAGCAACTACTTCGATAGGAAACCTTAACGATTCAAATCGACTACAGGCGTCGAACACAAACCCCTTCGCCTCCGACTGATTGGCTTGCATGAGACGAACATTGTCAACCCAAGGGGTTCGAGGCCCCCGAGCGTCCCTTTGCTTGTTCGTAATGAGCTCATGGATGCACGAGCTGCTTGTGGAATATGCGTGCATGCACATATTCCTTATGAATCAACGGTGGTTGGTGGGCAATAACGAGAAAGGGAGGCAAATGGCCTTGCACCCAGCAGGTAAGGAATTAAGTGTCGACTGCAGGGAATATGGATATATTCTTCTCTGGAATTTCCTTTTGTGGAATTGCCGGAGGAAGGGGCCCAAAGGAAGACCCCTTTATGGTCTCGGAACCCTCCCTTCTGCACCTCAATGGTAAAAATTGAACAGCCATAGTGATGATCGGAACGACACCAGCAGTTCGCTAATGCAGCTGCTGCCTCTGCTTCCTAAACACCTCCGATCTGAAACTCATCTTGAGGCCGTCTCCCTGAGGTGGCTGTTTGGCCAGCCAGAGAAGAAATTCCTCAGGGCCGGCACAGCCCGCATGCTACTTTTTACCTGGAAACCTAGAATTAAGCTCTTCTGAACGTAAAGGTCAGAGACACCTGACCGGTGCTGGAAAGTTGGGAAAAAATATTTGTAAGTATTTGTATAAGCTCCAGTTAAGGGCGGCTGCAACTACGTCGTGGGGCAGTTTAGGTCCATATCCGGTGTAGACATATGAACATTGAAGAGTTTCTCCTTTAGTACATGAATAGAAGAGTACATATATCATAATGACGCCCGCTTGTGGCAACTCTTTTCTTGATATTTGGTTGGGTCGACCAGGACAACTACGACGGCTCAAACAAAAAACGCACAACGCACGCCTTCAGCACTCCACAGTGCCAGCAGCAGTGGAAAGTCTGGCAGCAAGCTGGCCTAAATACACTTGGGGGTGCCTGCCGTGGCAGACGCAAACGGAAGCCCCGGAAAAAGCGCATCATTTGCTCAGCACAGGCAGCGCTCCACAAGATCGGCGGACGCCAACGATCCATCACCCCGGGCCCACACGGGGTTGGTCGAAGTCTGCATAAGGGAACAGCAACAGCCAACAACAGTAGCAGCGCATGCGTGGGAAAATCACACACATGCATTGTGCGGCAAACCGGCATAGTGTGCGTCCCGCTCCTGCTGCAGATGGCCTTCCCCCCTAACCCACTGCCATGTGCGATAGTGCTGCTACAATCTAAATCCCACTCATAAACGCCAATATATGCTTGGGCATGCATGCGCATTAAGCATGCATAGGCCTGTAATGGGTGGAGCGTTGGCACTGGAAGCTAGGACAAGCAAAGAACGATTACTTACGTTCCGATAGGGAGGCCAAGTGTTTGTTGAATTTCTCCATTCGCTGTCTGTGAGTCAGCTGCAGCTGCTTCTTAATTCTCTCTGCCTCTCTCGCCTTTCGCGCCAAATAAAATGCCTTCTGAGCCCGGGTCCACTTAGGATTTACCTCTGCCAGCAGCGCCTCCACCTCCGCTGCTGCAGCACGAACGGCAACAGCAACAACGCACCCCCAAACCCTTGCGGAAAAGGCAAATTACGAACGCACTGTCTGTAAAGTCTTTTTAATGAGCAGCAACAAAAGGATACACATGCAAATGCATCAAGTGGACTATGCCCTGGAGAAGGCGAACACTCGAAAAGCTGCTCAGTAATGTAGTATTGGAAACCCAGTGCAGGCTGAAAAAAACACATAGGAGATCGAAAAAGAGGGACAAATACTGACGGGATGCCGATGCTCTGGAGGCTTCTCCGCTGCGACTGCGGTTATCTGAATCCTTTTCTGCATCGTCTTCTTCGTTTTCTTTCCTTTCCTTCTCATGCACTTCTTTGTCGGGCGTCTCTACAGATTCAGCTCCTCCGCCTTGAGACACTCCTGCAGGGGACCCGGCCCCTGCTATTTCAGCTGCTGCAGCGGATTTGCTCGAGCCAGAGTTCAACAAAACGCCTGGCTGCTGCTTACCCTCTCGAACAGCTGCTGCTGCAGCAATTGCCTCAGGATCATTTGCAAGTTCTGGGGGGAGATCAGCTACTGCTGGTCCTCCAGCGTCTTCGTCCTTGCTGGCTTTGTTCTTTTTCTTCTTCTTCCGTCGCCTATCGTCCGCCACAAGGGCCTCGCTGTTGCGCTTAAAGCGCAGAGCGCCTCGAACTGCCGTATCAAAGCTCGACATATTCGTGGTGAAGAAAGAAAGAAGAAAGAGTAGACAGAAAGGAAGTCAGACTAGCAGAGTGTCTGGGGGAAAGGCAGGGAGGGAACCCTGGCGGGAGAGGCTGTTCCCCTGCTCTGTCGACTAAAAAATATTATATTCTTCTTTCACCTCTTCAGCTTTGCTCAGCGCTTTCAGCGTACCCAAGGAGGAAGATCAGGAGCAGCACAATAACCCCTGTGCAGCAGAAAAACAAAACCGAAAAGTACCATCCGTCCTTCCCTTCAAGCATGCCATGTTTGTTGGCATCCACCAACGAAATACACGACAAGTATTCAAAACAAATCATAGTTTATGAAGGCAGAGACAAAGTATTCAAAGGAAAGGATAGCTTATGAAGACAAAGCAAAGTGCAGGAAGAAACGCTCAGTGTCCCCCACATGTACGATGTTTGCACACCCTAAAACCCACAATGAGCCAGTAACAAGCTTGCAAAATAAATACAACTCACCTACAATGTTTGTTGCAAGGTAAACTTCGTACTCCATTGTTTTTCTCTTGACGGTGGAAATTAAAGCGATCTAACCAACGCAGGATAGCAGGGAGCGCGGTGGCGTTTTTCTCAAACGGATAATTTCTCAGATACCATTTCTTCACAATCATACGTATAGATTGATTTTGCAATTCATTGGTTGTGAGGATCCTACGAATTTCTGAAAGCCAGATCGACAATTGCGCAGCTCGGGGCTGCAGACTGAATGCATGCAGTGGCCTCACGGGATTACCGTGCGGCCAACTTCGTCTGTTGTTAGAGAGGAATAAGGAGAAATTACCCCATTACTACCTTACAGAACATTCATATCTTCCTTCTTCACCAGGCTTGACATCCCAATAGCAGCTGCTTTTAGGGGAGCTGACGGTGGCACAGTAACGAAATCTCTAAATACTGCGGTACTGTGCCACCGTGAGCTCCCCTATATAGTCTAGCACTGGAGTTCCTCTATACTACAAAATCATCAAAATTACTGACAGCAGTAGCATCGAAATTATTGGTAATTTTACCGGTGTTGCAGTAGGTTCGGTGCTATTAAATTCGCAGCTATACGCAAACTTTATTCAACAGCTAGCGTAGAACCTAGACGCGAATAAATGCAATATTAAGACGTGTTTCATGTGGTGCATTCTGCATAGATGAAGTGTAGAAGGTGCTTATTTCCGAATATGCATACATTCATGCCTGTCTGTACGCTGGCCAATGGAAGCAATACAATAATGGAGTTGCGGCAGAGGTCTCAACAATGCGGGAAACGAAGCTGACCGTATCAGTAGCCGGCCGCATTGCTAGGCTCAGGATGCCTGGACGCAGGCGTTGAGTGGCATAGTTGCTCTGAAGATGGTACATTGGCTTCTATAACTAGTGCGTTATGCGCCTACCGATTGGCAACTGCTGAACTGTTCTTTGGGGCGTTACAGCGTGCATCGAACGCATTTGGACGCTCCCCCAGGCGGGTATGCTTTGTAACAGGAGTTGTAACAGCAAGGTTTGCTAAAACTGAGAATGGGCCATCTCTTCAACCCACCATCGTCTGCTTTAGCCGTTATGTGGAAGCCTGCTAGAGACCTGCAATGCAGCTGCATCTTTCGAAGGCAATGAGGAAAGCTGCCCATCAGCGGTTCCCGCAGCTTTTGAATTTTGTACGGCATGGAAGAGAGTAAACGGCGTCCAAAAGGCGGTGGAGCACCGGCTGTGCCATGAATGCTTCTGAAATCCGTGCACTCCGTCACGATGCTCTTGCCATCACTGCGACTGGAAGTGACCTGATCTCGTGTCAATCAGAGGGGCAGCGGAACATGAGGCAGCTGAGTAAAGAGCTCTCAGGCGCATTCTATACCAAGTACTGGACATTGATCAGGGAACCCACTGAAGGCTTCATACGCACTTTCCGTTCTACACCAAAATCCAATTCCATCGCCTCCTCTCTACAAGAGATGCTAATGAAGGACCGAGAGAACGCTTGCACAAAAGGTGAGAAGGGAAGCGTCTACAGCGCCATTAGCCCGCCGTTATTTTACACCGTACTCGCTCTCGCTGCCTTCACGCAATCATTCACGAACAACCCTTGCTAGTGGTACGACGGTCGAAATAATGGTCTCTCAGCAAACCGACAATTCAAAGTGGGATTGAATAATCCATCCATATTCTACTCTACAAAAAAAAAAAGAGAAAGCCGCCAGTCGCTCTCTGGAAATACGAGATCTCTTAACACCTTCCTCGTACTACTGCGATCCATGCAGCCCACAACATGTGAAAGGAGCCAATTCCGTTTTTATGGCTTTACTTTAAACTCTTCGTACATGTAATAATCACATAAGTCACCAAATGTGCATCTCCCCAAGTGAAACGGTGGCATGCATCGGCACACTCGCCTACGGGATGGCTCTAGATGGCCATGTTCAAACTTTTGCTGCAGTACTAGTGCATGCATCGAAAAAAGGCTTTGGAACCCTGCATGTGGAGATGCCGTGCAGCACTCGTCACAGTCGAAAGGGCTACAACTCACGGCAGCTGGCCTCGTCTCCTCACAGCCCCAGGCCGGTGTGCTGTTCTGTCGAGGAAATCGGGGGAGTGCAGTAAAGGTAAGCTGCTTGTGAAAACATTATTCCCTTCGAACTACACTGCAACTCTCCGGATGCCATGATATCACATGTAACGGTAACGCTGCAACGAATGTGCCATTCGAGCTGCTGGAGAAGTAATCTTTGGGGTCATCATCTGAAACATAATCTAAGGGAGTGGTTGTACAAGTGCAGAAGAATCTGAAATGTGTATGAGCCGCAGAGTCAGGCCCTCTATTACCCGAGAGGATTCGCATGCAGTGCGTCGCCTGCTTGGCAGCGAACTGCAAGATATAAAAAAATCTCCGTTGTCCTATTTAGTCTATCGAAATCAGTAAAAAGCCCAAATACTTTAGATGTTTTTGAAATGAGGCAAAAGGAATGGTGAGACACCCAGACCTTCCCGACTCCGCAACGCCGCCGGTGGGTGGCTGGATGCCGCTCGCTGTTTCTGATCTGCTTGTTGTATCCGTTGCTTCAAGCCGTTACAGTAGAAGCTTTAGTTGTAATTAGAGGATCTGCTTTGAAATACGACTCAGATAAATCTCTTATTCACCGCAAGGGTAAGTACTACTTGACCTGCGTACATACTGGATGCGCTGCGGCTGCCTAATGCAAGTTTCCTTATTCTTGCTTGGATATATGATTTTTTCGCGTGACTCTAAGCTGTTTGGTGTTTTCTTGATGTTTCTCTCGAGTATGTTTTCTTGTAATGTGCATTTTGTGCGCTGGAACATGCAAGGACCCACAAATCGCCCATCCTTGCCCTCCTTGCGCGCAGCACTTCGCGTTATCGTCCTTTGTTTCTTTGATTATATGTTCACTCTCTTTTTCTTCGTTTTATTTGGTCTCAACCCAAAGGGAGGAGAGGAAGGTTCAGTTGCCTCACGGGCTAGACGAGACGTCCGCCCCGGCATTGGCTCTCCCAGTGTATATGCAGTTTGCCTTCCAGCTCGTCTTTGCTTCGCAGCTGGCATTTGCCAGCATACGACGTTGTATGGGTTTTAAAGCATTTGCGAATATTGAACAGAAAGGCAGCATATGGCCGGTACTTTCCGGTTAAATCTCTCTGCAGATGTGCGGGAGAAAGCGAAGGGGCTGGGGAGATACACGTGCAGTGGAGAATCCGTGATCGGTTTAGATTGTTTCACATGTATTTACACGTGCGCTTGGTGTGCATCGTATTGACGGGTATTGTGTAGCTCGTGTTTTCTAGGGGTGCACGATCGTCGTGAATGGCTGGCGCGCATTCTTCTCTGGCGCCCAGAGCATGAGGTGCATGCATCGAGCCTTTTTTTTTTCTGCTTTCTTCAGAAATCACATTGCCTTGAACTCGCCGAAGTTGTCTCTCTCCTCTTTCAAGATGGAGGCTTTTAATTTCACAGGGGCGTCGGCCGTACCGGCCCGGTCGCTGTTGGATTTCACGCCTCTTAGTGCTCCTCAAAAGCGACATGTTTCGAGGATATACGCGGCTCTGACGGTCAATGTGTTGCTTACAGCAGTTGGGGTGTACGGGCAGCTTAAGTGGATTAGCCTCCCTCCCTTCCTCTCATTAATGCTTTCCATCGGCTGCGTCTTGGGTCTCACCTACTCCTCTCAGAAGGCGCATGCAGAGTCGCGAGTGAGCGAACCAACTGCTAGTGTATTCTTGCATACAACGAACGTGTCTGTGTAGAGGCAGCTCTGCCTGCCCTGCTGCACAGAAGCATGGTCTGTTTAGTGTGTAGAGTTTGGGATTGAGTGGTGGAGTGGGGGAAAAGGGAGTGGCTTCGGATTGGTCTGGGTCGAGCTCGTATTGTGTGTTTTGATGCAGATGCTGACAAAGGAACGCGCTGTCTACTTTGGGGGCTTCGGGGTCTTGAACGGAATGCTGGCAGCAAACTACTTGCATGCAGTTCATTTCTATGTGGGACCGCAAGTCATTCCCGCCGCCTTCTTTGCCTCTGTCGCTGTCTTCTTCTGCTTTTCCGCAGCAGCGCTCGTTGCCAAGCAAAGGCAGGCCCTTTACACCACTTCATTTCCTAGGGTTTGGGGTTAAGGTCGTAGGATCTGGCATTGGGGGCTGGGTGGCCGAGGACAGCGAGACTGTTTTGGGGCCTAGTGGGGGCTTACTAATTTTCGTGCTTTCTGTGGTGTGCTTGTCTGGGGGTTGAGGGTTTAGGGTGCCTGCTTGACTTAAAGGGTATGAGGGTTGAGGGCAGGTATAATGTCATTGCTTGGGGTTTGCAACTGGGGTGTTCAGGTCATACCTGTATTTGGGATCTATTCTCGGAGCAGCCCTATCCTATCTTTCTCTTGCTTCTCTTGTTAACATCTTCTTGAGGGCCCAGCTTGTTAACAATGTGATTCTTTGGGGCGGCCTCTTCATGTATCTTGGGTGCGTTAAACCCTAAACCCTAACTTGACAAGCACACCCCAAATCCCTAGCGCGGACATCCACCTTTCCAGGCCACTATAACCCCCTTCTCCCTCTTCAATAGTTCTAGACTGTAAACTGTGAACTCATCGGGGTGGTCTGTGGCTTTCTGCTGACGGGACGTAGGTGATTATTTGGGGCTTGGGGCTGGTGTTTGCTTTCAGGTTTGTTGTGTACGACACGCAGCTGGCAGTGGCCCAGTTCGACATGGGAAACAGGGACTATCTGCTGCATGCACTTCAGTTTTATGTAAATTTCCTGTCTTTGTTTTTGCGTTTGGTGGCTATTCTCTCTGAGCGGCAAGAAGAAAACAACCGCAGAAAGAGAGAGAGACGGGAATAGATAAGCATCAATACCACGTACAACAGTGGCTGCGGTTAACGCTGCTCCTGCTAGTAGTATTGTTGCAGGAGTACGGATATTATCAATAGGAACAGAAGGAAACTATGAACAGCGAAACCGGCCCTTGACGCGGGCTGAGACTCCTGGGGGCTGTGTGCCGCCAGCGCACCCCGCCGCCTAAACCCTAAGCCCTCTTGTGATCCTGGGGAGGATGCAGAGCCGCAGAGGGCTGATGAGAGTGCAGCGGTAGTTCAGCTATGTGTTGCGCTTAGCAGACGCTCTGATGAGGGTTGCTTCTGAGGTGTACCAAAAAAGTTCACTGAAGTTGGCAACCTCTTTTCAGGTGTACGTGCACCTAAAGGGTTCGAATTTTTTTCGGAGTGCTGTACGAGAAACCCAACATGTTTACTTTTTTGAGGTGACTGACTGGGGATGTTTTGGTTTTGTTGTGTTCCCCCCAAAACACGAAGATGATAGGTTACAGGATTTTAAGGAGTTTATCGTGTGATCATCCGGCCTCTAAACACAACAAGGGGTGAGGAGACAGTGTTCACTCTGCTGCGCTACACGAACGGTGCTCTGAGGGGCCCAATGCCCACACCTCAAGTAACGGTGCAAACCTTGGGAGGGACTCTACACTGTGTCTTTGTGCTTGTTGCAGCCCACGCTCCTTCCCATCCTCTTGTTTCTGACTGTACTGTTCATGTGTTACTCCTTTCTAAATGTGAATGTCGCTCTTTCCACTGCTGCTGCATGAGTTAGGGTATTATCATTAGGGAGAGAAGTGGATATGAGGACTCCACGCCAAACTCTTCAGGCTATTTCTTTTCCGTTTCGTCTGTGGTTCTCATTATACATGGTTTTTGAATAATATGGGTGTTTCTCGTGTCATAATTTGCGGTTGTTCGTGCCGTGTAAGGAAGACAGTCAGGATGAAAGAACAAATAGCTCAAATGTCAGAATTAAGGATTTGGGGGTTCCGTCGGCAACGAAAACAATGCGCCAAGGCCGGCGCTACTACTGCTTCTGCTGCTGCTTGTGTTGTTGTTGCTCTTGCTGCATTCTGTTGCCGCTGCTCCAGCAGCTGCAGCAGCAGCTGCAGCAGCAGCAGCGGCATCTGCTCCAGCTATGAGTGCCTAAAATATTTAAGTGCCAACCACTGCCAATATATCCAAATAACCAGACTAACCATGGAGCAGGCGGGGAGACAGCAGAAGTACACTTCCCGCCCAACCCGTGCGCTGAAGAGGCCAACAAGCGGCAACAGCTGCTGCAGCAGCAACACTACGACGGCGAAACCAAATACTAACAAAGACAGAAACAGCACAAATAAACCTGCTGCAACCAGCATGCCAGGGTCCTTACTGAACCCCTGCATACGGCGAAGCGCTAACCCTCCAGCAGCTAAACGCGCCGCGGCAGGAAGAAGCTCCGGGCCCTCTGCTTCTATGATATCGAATCCACTACTACTGCTGCTGTATTGCAGCATCTGCGGTTTAGAGCAGCAACAGCAGCAGCAGCAAGAGGCGAGTTCCTTCTCGCCGCGGGAAAATGCAGCAGGCGCCTCCTTAGCATCTCCAGCTGCCATTTCTGCGTTTGCTGCTGTTGCCATTGCTATTGCTGCTCCTTGAGATTCCGCTGTTGCGTAAATTTTAAAGTTGCTGCAGCTGCAGCAACAATCAATCTAAGGGCGCATCAGCAAACGAATAGAGGGCCCCCAACCTCCCGGGGACCTCCTGCTTTTGCGTCTTCTCTTTCTTCTTCCTTCTGACGCTGCTGCTGGTCGCCCTATATAGCCGCTCTATGCCGGTGCTGATGTTGCTCTGCTCTCCCTACCGCTGCTGCTTCTTCTTCTGTACGCCCTATTCAGGCGATACCTTCTGATAATGACTATGTAGATGCCGTTGCAGTTTTCGCTATTGCTGTTGCTGCTGCTGGTATTCTTGCTGCTGGTCCTGCTGGAGCGGGAGGTGACGGGGAGAGTGCGAGAGAGTCTGCAGGGCCCGGTGGACTCAAACAATGAAACAAAATGTGCAAGTGCACAGATAAATAAATAAATAAATTGCAAAAGACCACTGGAAACCGATGCGCCCCAACTCTGATGAGATACCCAACCCGAACGCAGGCGCGACGATCCCTCTTAGTGTTTGGGTATAGGGTTTAGCGTTAGGCGCTCCACGCAGGAGTTGCATTCCGCCCCTTTGACAAACTTCAGTCTCCCGTCTGCTGCAGTAGCAGGAAGAGCAGCTGTTAGTGCCGCTGCTGCTGCTGCATGCAGGACGCAGCAAGCCCCCAGAGGCCCCGCGACGGCTGCTGCTGCTCACGGATGCCTAAAAGCGCACAACCATACACCTAAAGCCTTAATTCCTAATTTTTAAGTTCATGTCTGTATGTCTGTAGTTTGGAGGCAATGGCAAGACGAACACTTTAAGTCCCAGACCCAAATACTACACGCAAAACTCCCAGCCAAACACTAATTGCCTCCTCCTCATCTTACTCGAGGCCTTGTAGCCTGATATGACAGTACTTAACAACTCCAAATGCAGCAGAAGTAGCAGCAGAACCAGTAGGAACATTAGCCGGGTGGCAAGTTCAGTACACTGAAACCGTGGCAAGTTTAGCAACTGCAGCAGCCACAACAGTAGCAGCCGTAGCAGCATCAGCAGCATCAGACGTCTTTGCAGCAGCAGCACGGACACGCCGAAAGGCAGCATCTCTAACCCAACAACAACGTCAGCATCAGCAGCAACAACACGGCAACATGCTGAAGGGAATCACTGTCGAGCTGCCGCCCGATGCTCAAGCTCTCCAGCGTCGCAGTCGAAAGAAGTCCAAAAAGAAGAAGTCAAAAAAGGAAAAGGGCAAGAAAAAACATAAGCACAGCAGCAGCAGTAGTAGTAGCAGTAGCAGTGATGAAGCAGTCATTGTGTCCCCCCCCAAAGCCGCAACAGTTCATCAGCCTGCGGCTTCAGCAGCAACAGCGGCAGCAATAGCAGCAGCTAACAGGGAAGCCGATCTTGAAGTGCTTCAGAACCTTCTATCCAATCCCTTCGCGTCTTCGACTTCTCCAGCAGCAGCAGCGTCGCCGGCAGTAGCAACAGCAGCAGCACCGACAGCAGCGACAACACCGGGAACAGCCTTGCAGCAGGGCCGTGAGGCCCTGAAAGCGTTCATATCGGGGGAGGCCCCACGGGGAGCTTCTGGGTCTGCACATGCTTCAGGTGCAGCAGCAGCAGAAGATCCCGAAAGTTTGGCAGCACAGAGGGAATTAAACCCTTATTACAGAGGAGGAGGTTCCGGGTTACCGCCTGAAGTGAGTATCTAGGGTTTAGGACGATAGATTATCGAGGGTTTGTTTTGTGGGCCTTACCTTCACGGTTGCCGCTTAGGGTATAAGGTTTAGGGTCTAACGTGTAGCACTATGAGTGTATGCTGCGCTGTCTGCAGGGCTCTTCAGCAGCACCGGAGCCTGTTGCTGCTTCTGCTGCGTTGTCTCCTGGAGCACAGCTATGGCAGCGGCGGCAGCTAAAGCGGCTGCAGCAGCAAGCGGCAGAGGAAGGGATCCCTTTAACTGTTGCTCTTCGGAGACACTTTGGATCCTTGACCGACGAGGCTCTTGAGGGTTTTCAGAAGGTATTGGCGCAGGAAGAGGCCCCTCGGTGGACCCAAGGCCGGGGTCGTGGGCCCCCTCGGGGGCCTCCTGCATTCCCGAGGGAACAGAGAGAACGCCCTCCTGAGGCCCCTGTTGATCGCTTTCGGGATCGTGTTGGTGATCGTGCTGAGGCGACTGGGGAACGACTAGGGGATCGTGAGTTGTTGCGGGAACGGCTGCGGGAACGCCAAGCAGCACGTGGGGATCCCTTTGCACAGCAACAACACCAGGGGAGTCGGGGAGTTGCAGAGCGATTTGCGGGTTTGGAAGATCGTGTAGAGGATCGTGGAGGGGATCGTATCCAAGATCGTGCCAACGATCGCGTCCAAGATCGTTTCAACGATCGTGTCCAAGATCGTGTCAGCGACCGTGCCAGCGATCGTGCCCAAGATCGTTTTGAGGATCGTGTTGAAGATCGTGTTGGGGATCGGCGGTCCGGAGGATCGTTTGGGGGAAGGTGGCAACAGCAGAGGTCACGAACGGTCTCCGAGTCCTCTCTTACCAAGCTGGAAAGAAAGTTGCTCCTCATGAGCCAGCAGAAAGCACAAGAAAACAGCAGCAGCAGCAGCGCTGCCGATAGCAGCAGCAGCAGTAGCAGCAGCAGCAGCAAGAACTGCAACGACCCAAAGCCTTCAGAAGCAAATGCACCTGAGAGCACCAGTAACCGCAACGCCAACAGCACCAGTAGCAGCAGCAGTAATAATAGCAGCATCACCAGCAGCAGGACTGATGATTTGAATGCCTTGTCCGCAAAGGCACTGAAGGCTCGGCTTAAAGGAGACATCGAAACTGCCAAACAACTAGAGGCCCTCATGGCGCTGAAGAGTTTAGAAGGAAAGGGAATGAAGGCGAATACTGCTGAAGCTCCGGAAGTTGTTGCTGCTGCTGCTGCAGTAACAGCAGCAGCAGCATACAGGCCGCAGAGGCAGACAAAGGACAACGCGGAAGCAGAAAATGCCCCCAGAGGGGTAAAGAGAAAGCCCCAGCAAGCGGAACAATCCACAGAGTCAGACAGCTTGTTGCTGCTAATGCGGCTGTGGTTCTTTCTGTTGCTGCTGCTTTCGCTGCTGCTGTTCTCGTCGCAACTTTGTTGCTGCATTTATGCCTGCTACTGTTACTATTGCGCGTGGGCCTGTTCTCGGTGTTTCTGCTGCTGTTCTCACTGTTGCTACTGTACCTGTGCCTGCTGCTGTGGCTACTGGCCTTCTCCTCCGCATTTTGCTGTTCCTGGTGCCTTTGTTGCCGCTGTTGTTTCTCGTGGTTGTAATAGTTCCTCTGCACGGGCCGCCATTGCTGCTGCTAAGCCATTGGTGTGCTGTGTTGCTTCTGCCACGCCAGTTGCTGCTTCAGCAACGGCTGGTGTATGTGCGTGCTGCTCCTGCAACTACTGCCGCTGCATCTGCTACTGTTGCTGCTGCAGTGGGGTTGGGGGCGACAGTTCGCGGAGTTTGTTGGAAATGGCTCGCGAGGAGAAAGCGTTGTCCGGCGCAGCCAACGAAAGGCAGATGAACAAACTGTTAATGACAGGTTAGCTTGTGTCTTCTCTCCCCGTGTGTCTCTCTTGGTTTCCCCCTATGTGTTTGTCTCTTCTTGTTCTTCTCCCTTTTTGTTTTAGTCCCTGTTCACCTCCGTTTCCCTCTCGTCTTTTCTGTTTCTCTATTTATCTCCGCTTGTTCCTTTCGCTGTTTGGCACTGCTCCGTGTCTCTCTGTCGCCTCAGCCTCCCTGGTGTCTTCAGTTGTGTGTATGTTTGCCTCCTCTTGCAACTGGATCTTCATTTCTCCCTGTTTCCTTTTGCTTGCTGCCCCTCATTCCTGTGAAGGAATTATTGGGATCTTTCGTGCCTCTTCTTTTGCTGGTTCCTTCGTCCCTTTCTCTGTCATTTTGTGTCTGTATCGATTTGGTTTCTCTATGCGATTGTAGGATATTAGTCTTTTGCTTCGTTTTGTTGCATTGTGTCTGTTTGTCTCATGTTTTAGTTGTCGCCTCCTCTTCTGTCTCGCATACCCCTGCCCTTCGTTTGTGGCGCTTCCTTTTGCTGTCTCTGCGTCTGCATGTCTGGCTACTCCTGCATCCTGTGCTTCTATCGGATTCCTTCCCAGTGTTTGTCTCCTTGTGCCTCTAAATAGAGTCTGTCTGTCGGTTTCTTCTTCTGACTGTAGTCTTCTTTGTCCGTCACTGCCATTCTTCGTGTCCTTACGTCGGGAGTTTGTTTATTGTTTTCTGTTTCCTTCTGCTTTGGCATCCATGTTGGGATACTCTCCTTGCTTTTCCTGTCTCCTGTTCCTCCTCCTGTCTCCTTGTCTCACTTGTCATTCGGGTCCCTACCGTCTTCTGTTCCTTGCCGTCTACTCCTGCCTCCTGCCAACTCATGTTTTCTCCTGTAGAGGCTAAGGTTGCGGTTGAGACATAGAAACAGAGAACGAGACAGATAGAGGATATCTATTTTCGTGTGTCTGCAGATCCGGGGGCAATCGAAGCCATGAAGCGAAAAATGCGGCAGCAGAAGCAGAATGAAAGAAGCAATAGACTTAACCAGGCAGAGTAAACCCTAAACCCTCGATGCTGTCCCTTCTGGGTAGACTGACACCTTAGATAAAGCACAGAAGCGTGGTGGGGCGACGGAAGGGCAAAGCAGCACACCCTTATGGAAAGTGAGACAGCGGAACAAACTTTTTTGTTGTGCTGCCGCATGCAGGACCCGCTGTCTGTGGTGCCTAGACAGCTCAGGGTTTGACAGGCTCCGAGGAGAAAGTCTTCTTTCACTGTCTCCTTTCGCTTTCCTGTGCGCTCCGCCGATGAACAGAACCATCCACAAGGATCATCTTCTTATCATTCCTGTAGTACGCGGTCTAATGATTATCTATATAATTTTGCGAGTCTGTCTCTTATCTGTTTCCTTTCTTTGTAACTGTGTCTCCTTGTTGATGATTTGTCTCTCGTTCTCTTGCATTTTGATACCTTTGTTATTCTTATTTTTCTGTCCGTCTGCGCTCCTCTTTTTCCTGTCTCGGCCGTGTGGTCTCCGCGTTTTGCCAGTGACGTTTCCTCTGCTTTATTTGTGGGCTTCACATAACTATACACCCCCCAAATGGATAACTAGCTCTTGTTTGTGCACAGTTGTTCATGCATTTGATGAGATTGTGGGATTGTGGGGTCTGGTGGCAGCCCCACTGTGCTGCAGTGACAGGCCTTGAGGAGGAGGCATTTGAGTGCATGCGGAACTACATGAAGACTCTTGTTGCCTTCTTTGCTGCAAGAGGAGAGGCTCCACTCTTTCTGGAGACAGTTCCCAAACAGAACACAGCTGAGAAACAGCTAATTGGCCTTGGATTCCACACCGAAGTCGATGTGCTGCCACTGCCTGCAGACAGACTCCAAGAAGCTCGAGTCCGTAACCCTAGGCGGGGGTTTAGGGTCGAATGCCTGCAGCTATCGAAACTATGCCTAGCGACGCTTACGGGACCGGGAAAGGGGTTTCTGCGCTTCTGAGGTTTATGGTTGGAGTGTTTGGGTTGTTTTTATTTCGTGCAGCTATACTTCAAAAAGGCCTTTTCGGAGGCTGAAGGGTTTTGGCAGAGCCATAAAACGTACATTGAAGCGAAGGGCAGGGGAGGAGTGCGGGGGACGATCCCCAAGGGCTTTCCGTATATATATGTGGACTTCTCCTTGGGTACGCGCATTTCCGGGACCTGGGGTTTAAGGTTCAGTGGTTTTCAGTGGCTTTTACATGAGACATTTGGCGGGAATTTTGCGCGAGATTAGTGGACCTCGAAGTGTTGCTATAGGGCTGGGGGTTAGGGTCTACGGTCTAGGGTTTTGAAGTTTGTGCGCAGAGGACGGGTTGGCGCACGTCATAGAAGACGGCGAGGAGTTCAGCAGAGCGTTTGGCCGAGAGGTGTTTCTGGGGATGTTGGAAAAGGAGAAGACGGAAAGACCTTTTAGAGATATGAGGTACACGCAGCCTTCACTCCATCCCTAGCTCGCCCGCACTCAACTCGAAACCCTTCAACACAAACCTCGAACTTTCTCATGTAGCCGCCTCATTGGGTTACGGGCACCACATGCTCATCAGGATTTTGGGGTATGTAGGGTGCAGCATTTGCCGTATGGTTTAAGCGCTTGGGGTTTAGTGTTCGGGGTGTTTTTCTTGTAGGCTTTACAAAGAAAATGTTCAGCGATTAAGGCGGGAGTATGCCCCCTTCGACTGGGTGCAGGTGGACCAATGAGAAGATGCGTGACTGCAGCTCAGGAGAGCCGTGCTTTCACATGGGCCCCCTCGACACTCTAGGGGCCTCTGGTGATGTGGTACCTGCCAGGGGTTTTGCAAGCACCGTGAATTTCCTCTAGGGGCTTCTGCCTATATCTCGAGGTGTGATGACCACCCTGAGTTGTCTGCTTTCTCTTGTCTGGGAGTAGTCATGGTCTCCCTCTTATTGTGCTTTGCTGTCTCCTTGGCGATTCGTTTGTCTCACTTGCCCCAACGGGTTTAGAAGCCTCACCAGGTTGCACAGCGCAAACGCGCACAGCCCAAGGCACTGGTTGTATGCATCTACTTAAATGGCTATACGTTTGTATCTATATCCTTGCGTAGCTACGAGCACTTCTTTATTCATGCACGCATATTCTGTGTCTACATGCATATGTATTAGTGCATATCATGCATATGTGTTGCTGACAGCTGTATATATATATATATATATATATATATATATATATATATATATATATATATATTGTGTGCTTATATGGGCGATGTAGCATTAGCCATTATGCGTAGGTGTATGTGCATATTTATGTGTGTATGCATATAGTATAGCTATATAAAAGGGAAAGCGCAGAAGCAAAGCTTTAGATGGTTTGCAGTAGCCATCATGTGTGAGATTCATTGTCTCCACTCTACTGCGCAAATGCAAGTAGTGCGGTATAGTGATTGATTATCACCGCACGATTTTTATAATGCTTGGCAATACACCAGACTGTCTGAACCCATGTGTAGGCCGAGCAAGACTCACGGCAGGTAGTAGTACTGTAAATCGTGCTGCACCGAAAACCGGGCATTTAGTGGCAGTTGTTGGCTACAAGCAGGTTGCGTTCAAAACACACAAGAACAAAACAAAACCTGGGAAACGGTCTGCATGCTGTACCACTAGAGCATGCCTCAAAGCACATACACGCACACTATCAAAAATATTCATAGTGTCCCACAAAGCTCTGCACTCCACAGTGAATGAAGTAGATACGGCATACACAATCTGCATGAGATGTCACCAAAGGCGGTATGCATTAAACAGCAACCATAAATTTGCATGGAACAGCTACCGTCCCAGCCTGACTCTAGTTGATGTAGATAGTTGATGCTTTTTTACTGGATCCCCGTTGAGTCAGGACAGTCTAGAGTGTTTTACAGCCCATCTTGTCGGAGCATTTACAAATGTCTAACAGGAACAAATGCACAAAAAAAAAACAAGTCCAAGCGTTATTACTATGGAAAAACATGGCGAGTCGAACGTTCGTAAAGACGTTCTTAGCCAACAAGCAATGTATAGATGGGAAATAGTAACACAATGAAGAAGTAAGTTTCTTCCTTCACGTACAAGGCACACAACATATATCTAATACATCGTGGCACTATATTTAATACAGAATGACACAAAAGGAAGAGATAATGATTTTCGTAAGCAGCCGCGCGAACACGAACTGCTGATCAGAAATTCTGCTGTGGAGCCACCCTCTAGGGGCGGGCCTAGCCAATCACAGGCCGCTGAGTGCAATGCGCTGCTCATAGCTACGACAGGGTGATGCGGGAGCCACCCCGAGCGCCAGCCAAGTAAGTTTAATCAGAGTAGCAAGAGCAGCCCCCACCCCCAGGTACCCTGAACGGCGTATAGGTCTCGGTGACCCTTCTTGCCGCCATACGGCACTTGTTGTGAAGGCCTTTGTAACACGTCCTAGTTCTTTCCTGTGGTCCGTTCGATGCTTGCACACACCCTTGATGTCTGCGGGCTTCTTGCTTGGTAGACACACAACAGCAAATCCCTACTCCGATAGGAGGACCACCGTGTGTGTCGGGGGTCCTTGGGGGGTTATTTGCAGACCTTCATGAGGGACACACAATTGTATTAGCCACCCTTAAACTTATTTAAGGAACGCCTGAATCTTTACTAAAGCCAAAACATCTACGATAAATCATCCCCAAAACTATCTGACGTTCCTTCCAGTCGCCAGCCGTCCTGGATACGGCAGTCCCACAGCCTGGGGCTTGGGGAGAGCAAACGACCTGACATAAGTCGCAACACACCTCTTTGGAAGTAGTACAGCAAGCCAACGTAACACATAAAAGCAACCAATCCTCCTTTTGTTGGATACACTGACACTCTTGCCTTGAGCTTAGCTGGCCAATGAGAAAAAACGGAAAGTTTGGTTTCCTCCACATCTTTGTTCGCTTATTCTTTTTCCTTTTCGCATTGAAAGTTTGGGTTGCAGAACAGAATAAATTTGACAGTATATCCAGAAACTGGTGCAACGCGTTTCGTCCACATGTTGGTATCAAATCCCCCTGATGAAGCTAGAGGTTATCCATTCAGTGGCAGCCATAGCAGCAACAGCCGAAATTCAACGAACTAGCAATTGCAACTGTAGCTGTTGCTGCACTTGTTGTAACCACGGGTGCACCGGTGCAAAACACGGTTGCAAGGTGTCGCTTTTGCAGTTACTACTGCTCTTTCTGCAGCTATCATTGCTGTTGTAGGTAGTTCGTCTGTTTGTATACTCCCGCTGTGATATCAAGTGACAGACTAAAGTCTGTCTCGATAAGTATTTTATATAGGTGCTGATACGTAAGAAACAGGGGGAAATTCTCCCAACAGCTGCCGTGTTAAGGTGGATGTGGGGCTGTCTGGAACCGACCGAATGATTCTGCCCAGGCTCAAAATGTGAAAAAAAAATAAGTTATCGGAAGCTACAGTAACCTAGCAATATTGAAGGAGAATGGCGCAGGCATGCGCAGGTGCTCAATAATTAGCTACAGCCAATTATTGAGCGTAGATAGCTACCTACAATCTGAAGTATGTATATTGGGGCTTGCGCTATTCCCACCACCAAGGGATAACTTGGACAGAAAAGGGAAAACACAAGAGAGGCCCTCTCCGCAGGAATAAGACTGTTTGCCTGACAAATCTCGTCGGGGTCCAAACATTTCGCCGCTTTGTGCACACCCAACACTGTAGTAACGTCACTCAGTTACGGATGGCAGGATGGCAGGTGCTGTATGGGAAATCATCTCTACACGGGATAGTCACAAGCCCACTACTGTTGTCTGTCGCCTTGCCATTCACCGTAATATTCTCATTTTGCTTGGAATATGCGAGATTATACCCGTGTGCGTAGGGTACCAGGCTCCTCCAACTAGTGTTCGTCTATATTAGACGTCACAGCACCAACGGCCATAGTGGCAATTGTGTCGTTTTCCTTCGGATGCTCACCTATTACCTGATCAAGGTCATTCATGGGGTAAAGGGGTAAACGGCGGCTTAAGGTCCTCAGGCTGGGGAAGAGGCGGTGGCCAGGCGCATTTCGTTGCACGTAGTGCTGCAAGGCAAATAAAAATAAAAAGCAAAATTAACCGGCCTTTTTTGCTGCATGCACTAACTCTGCTTTCTTCTATTCCCTTAGCAATTAGTGACTAGTAAGCAACATACCTGTAGGAGCAGTTGTACTATCTGCGGGTAAATATTGCTATATATAATCACTTCTTTAATGTTACTTGTATATATACTTGTTTTTTTTGTTTATTTGTTTTCTTGTTGTACAGAGTATTCCCTTGTTGGCCCGTTTGCTTGGTTGTTTCTTTGTTTATCTGCTTGTGTGTTGGTTTTCCTCTTGGCTTCCTTGCCTATATATTCGTCTTTTTCCTTATTGGTTTGTTTAATTATGGTGATTCTTCTTTTGTTCTTGTTTGTGTTTGTTGGCCTGGTTGTGCCTTTGCTTGCTTGCCGGTCTTTTTTTCTTGATTGTTTGCATGCATGCATATATGCGTGTGTATGTATCTGTGTATGAGTTACTCAGTTAGTTAGTTAGCTGCTTTATTATTTTATTTATTTATTCTTATTGGGTGTGGTGTATGGGAGCAGCTGGCCACTATAACAACTAGGGTAAGACTGCCCTGAGGAGACAGAAGCGACAAGGCAAGGTGACACTTCCTGCTCACTGTTTCCTTGTTCCCCAAACTTCGTCTATCCCTCCTTGTGCATGCAACTTTCACGATGTATTGACAGTCTAGAGACACACGTACACGAGGACAAGATTGGGGCTTGCATGCATGCATACTACTGTGTATTCATTTTCTTCAGTATATATTGAATCTAAATCCATACATGGATTCTTGTATCTACGCATATACCTGCGAGCATTATATATATATATATATATAGTAGGGAGAAGAAGTGTATGTGTTTCTCTATGGGGACTACTACTTGTTTGTTTGCATGCAAGAAACTGCCTCTAGTAAATTGGCTGTTTTCTTTTTGTTTTTTTAGTTTCGTCCATTTAGTTTTGCATGCATCACGTGCCTTTATTCGGGGGGGAACAGGCGAGCAGCGATGCCTGAAGGCAATATGGTGCTGCTGCTGCTGCTGCTGCTGCAGTTGCTGCTGCAGTTGCTGCTGCACTTGCAGCTGCCGCTGCTGTGCGGTGCACGTACACCTGGCTGAGTTGTCGGTATTTTCGTTAACGGAGGGAGGGCAATTGCCCTTACATAAAACAAACCCCGGCAGAATGTGAAGCAGCAGACGGGTGCTCCTGCCACTGCTGCTGTACCTGCTGCTGCTGCTGCTGTTGCTGCTGCTGCTGCCGGCCTGTAGGTTTGCAGATGGGTTAAGTATGAGGTATGTACAACTTCCAAGAGCGCATAAATGGTGTGCTCCGTTGCTCCAGAAGCAGCAGAACCTGCTGCGGACCTGTTGGGGTGTACGTACACCTCAGAGAGACATAAGAGGGAAGTGCTGCAGCAGATCAGCAAAGAAGGGAGGTAATAGCTGCTGCTGCTGCGCTGTCTTACACATAAGAGCCAAATCAGCAGCAAGAATTTCCCTATCTCCGCTTCTTTCCTTGAATGCCTCAATTAACGCCTCTCCTTGGGGCTGCATGCGCAGTGCAGCAAAAGAAAGAGGGAATCTGTCGTTATGTGCAGCAGCAGCCTCTCCTGTAGCAGCAAAAGTCCATGTCCCTACTGCTTCTCTTTGTGCTGCTGCTGTTGCTGCTGAGGAAGGAGAAGCATCAATAGCATGCAGCTGCTTCTCTGCAGCAGCTCGCTGCAGCTCCCATAGTTTCCTCTCTACTGCATACAGCTGCAGCGATTTTGCTGCCACCTTCTGTGCCTGCTGCAGCACAGCACGAATAACAGCAGCAGCAGAAGCAACAGCATGATGCTCTGCCTGCAGCAACAGTATCCTTTGCTGCCTATCCGCAACCATTTGCTGCTCTTGCTCCTGTTCCTGCTGCTGTTGCTGCATCGTTTGCTGATTGTCCTTGTCCTGCTGCTCTCCCTGAATTGTTGTTGGCTGCTGCTGTTCTTGCTGCGGATGGGCCTGGTTTTGCTGCTGCTGCTGCTGCTGTGCATTTTGGGTTCCTTGGCTGCTGGTGCTGCGCAGCGCGGACCGTTCATGCGGCTGCTGCTGCTGCTGTTCTTGCTGTTGCTGCAGGTGCCTCTTCCGTCCCTGCTGCTGCTGCTGCTGGGCCCATTGTTCATCTTCTGCCTTGCTTGCTTCTAGCATAGACATAAGAGACACCAGCTGCTGCTGCAGCTGCTGCTCGGCCTTCACCAATACGCCTATGAGGGACTCGGAGGCCCTCCGCTTCCATCCCATTGCTTCGGTCATCAGCTGAGACACTTCAGCCAGGGTCTTGTTGCTGCTGCTGCTGTTGCTGCTGCTGGTGCTGGTGCTGCTGCTGGTGCTGGGGCTTGTGTCAGCGCCATCGTGGTTGGCGGTGCTTCCACTACTGTTAGTGTTGATATCGTCATTGGCGTTGTTCTCTTTGCTGCTGCTTCTGCTGCTGCTGCCATTCCCCATGTGCTGCTGCATGGACCCCGGCAGCTCTCCTAGCAGCAGCGCCTCTCGAATGGAGCGCCTTTGCTGCTGCTGCTGCTCTTGCTGCTCTTGCTGCTCTTTCTGCCCTGGTTCGTTAGGCTGCTGCCCTTGTTGAGACTCCTGCTGCTGCTGCTGCTGCTCGTTGCTTCCCTCTGATGTATCTTCTGATGACGAAGCGTAATTGAATGCAACGTGCCTCGGTTGCTGTTGCAGGTCTTGCTGCTGTTGCTCCTGTTGCTGCTGCACCTGTTGCTGCAGCTCACGATTCGGCTCTCGACTGTCCTCCTGCTGCGACAGCTCCTGATCATTTTGTGTGGACTGCCGTGGGGTTGTAGAATCCTGATCTTGTTGCTGCTGATCCTGCTGCACCTGTTGTTGCTGCGGCTGCTGCAACACCTGCTGTTGCTGTGGCTGCTGCTGCTGCTGCTGCTGATGCTGATGCTGCGTACTGGAGGGAGATTCAGTTTCCCTTGTTTGTGTCTTGACCTGTTCTTCCGCCTGAGTTGCAAAGGACTGTGGGGCATTTGCTGCAGCACTTGCTACTGCTGCTGCTGCTGCATCTGTTGCAGCTGTTGATGAGGGAGCTGCTCCTGCTGCAGTGCCTTCGGTCACTGCCGTGGTTGGTGGTGTTGCTGCTGTAGGTGTTGCTGCTGTTTCTGCAGCTGCTGTTTGCTGTGCACCTGCTGCTGTTGCTGCTGCAGCTGCTGTTACGTCTGGTGTTGCAGCAGCAAGTCGCCTCCGGGCTGCTGTCTGCTGCTGCGCAGCATCAGGGGTGGGCTGGCGAGGGAGTGTTACTTCCCGCTGCTGCTGCTGCTGCAGAAGGGATTTGAGCTGTTGTTGCTGTTCATGCTCCTTCATGTGCAGCAGCAGCTGATTATATGCTTGCTGCTGCTGCTGTGTCCCCTTTCTTATAGTAAGATATTCGTTGGTAGCATTGATGACGAGGTTCGTCATGTAGCTGCTGTTGGATCCTAGTGTTGCAGCAGCAGCAGCTGCTGCTGCTGTTGCTGCTGCTTCTGCTGCCTGAGACAACGTTTGCTTTTCTTTTTGTTGCAGCTGTTTTTGCCTAGAGATCCAGGCATGTTGCAGCTGATGGTGCTGCTGCTGCTGCTGCTGCAGGAGGTACCGCCGCACCGAGGTGGCTAGACTGCTAGGTCCTCCTCTAAGGAGTCCGTCTTCTTCTGCTTGCTGCAGCGACAGCAGCAGCTGCTGCGATGCAGCAGGAGGAGGAGTTGATGACTGAGACAGGGCCCAACATACAGCACCCATGAATACAAGACTTAGGGCCCCCAGCAGCACGAACCACAGCAGGCGTGGCTTCTCCTTCTGTGTCCAGCTGCCAGCTATCTGCGATCTATGGGGTTCATCCTGTTGCCTCTGGTGCTGCTGCCGTTGCTGCTGCTGCTGCTGTTGCTGTTGTTGTTGTTGTTGTGGGTATTGCTGTTGCTGCTGATGTTGATGTTGCTGTTGCTGTTGCCCCATAGGTACCCTTGGCTGTCCTGTTAAGGGTTTCTTCTGTGCTGCTTCTGCAGCTAGAGCTTCTTTTGATGCTCTGCTGCTGCTGCTGCTGCTGCTGCTGAAGGCAGCAACACCACCAAAGGAGTGTACTCTATCAGAGTCAAACCCTAACGTCAGAAGCGCCTGCTGCAGTAGACTTGTTCTTTGCTGCTTTGGGGTGTATGATGAGCCTGAGGATGTATTAGAGTTATTGCGGGCCGGCTGCACACCGGGGGTAATTCCTTCCCGTGCTGCTGCTGCTGCTGCTGCTGAACTCTTTGATTGGGTATTTGAATGGGGGGGAGCATTAGCTGACTTGGATGCTTTTTCTCCCTTTACTTTTGTTGCTGCTGCGGCTGCAGCTGCTGTTGTGGAACCTGGTGTAGATGCTGCTGTTGCTACAGACGAAGGGTACTGAGGGGTCAAGGGTTCCTCCTCATAGATGGAATCCGCTCCTGCGCTCTTTTGCTGACGCAGGGAGGGATTTGGTGCAGCAGCAGCAGCAGCAGCAGCAGGAGGAGGGCACGACATTGTGTGTGCTCGAGTGTTCCGCCTTGCTTGTGGGCAACCTGACGAGACTCCAGCAGAAGGTGGGGTGATAGGAAGACAAGAGGAGCGATTAGGGTTTAGGGTTTAGGGTTTAGGGCGTAGGGTTTAGGGTTAGGGATAAGGGTTAGGGTTTAGGGTTTACAACTCGGGCAGAACAGGAACCGACATGGTGTCCGGTGACCTGAAAGCGGTTTAGGGTTTAGGGTTTAGTGCGCGCCCCCCTCATGCGTTGCTTTTACCTTCAATTAACTAGCAAAACCTTCTCAGAATTAAGGAAAAAGGGTTTCAGCCCATCTGTTAGGGTTTAGGGTTTAGGGTTTAGGGTTTAGGGTTTAGGGTCTAGTGCTTAGCAGCCCACAGCACCAGAGCAGCAGACAACACCGCCGCCGTAGCCGCCTGACTTCTCTGCCTATTCCTTGCTAAGTCCTAGACGCTAAACCCTAAACCCTAGACACGAAACCCTAAATAGCAGACATTTATGTATGCATGTACTATAAATATTATGCTCTGGAGTGCTTTTCTTCATCCAAACCCTAAGCCCTAAACCCTAAACCGTACACACAGGGAGTGACCCTGCTATACCATTGAATACAGAGCCTGCATAAACAGAGAAAGAGTTAAACCCTACGTCTGTCTCATTTCTTTTCTTTATTATTTTATGTTATAAATGGATTATATAATGTATATTTTATTAATTAATAAAAAAAAATACAAAAAATAAATAAAATATACAGCATTAGTTGTGTCCTGTGCGAAGATTCAAGTTCTCTAGCTTCTTACACCCGCAAACCCTAAACCCTAAACCCTAGAATCCCCACATGGCTACACAAAACACCCTAAACCATAAACCCTACACCACCAACTATAAACCCTAGATTGTATACATGTATGCATGCATGCATGCGCAATTCCCTTCACAGTCACGAAGCGACAGCTATAAACCCTAGACTGCAGGATGTAAACCCTAAACCCTAAACCCTCGGCCACAGGCCTGTATCATTGCTGCAGCTGTTTGCTGCTGCGTCAGGCTGCATGCTGAGGTGTACGTACACATGCAGCGTGTTAAGAGGGGCCTCTTGCTTGCTGCTACTTTAGGGTTTACGGTTTAGGGTTTAGGGTGTGCTGGTGTGCTGCTGTTTCTCTCTAAACCCTGATAAAGAAATATATGTTGCATATTATAATTAACTAATTAAGGAGCAGCAAACAACTTTATGCCCCGCTCCTTCTCCCTATTAAGAGAATAAATAAATAAATAAATAAATACATTATTTTTCTTTATATAAAATAAAAATAAAGAAAACAAAACATAGCATCTCCCCTCATAAGCAAGAACCCTAAACCCTAAAAACCCTAAAAGGAATAGAAACCCTAAACCCTAAACCCTAAACCCTAAAAAGGTTACATGTAAAGAGGAGTGGCGTCGCAGTTGTTGCAGCAAAGCTGATACAATAACAACCGTAGACCGCAAACCCTAAACCCTAAACCCTAAACCCTAAAAGAGGAGAGTTGGGGGAGACGAAAACACTAAAAGTGTTTAATAACAAAAGGAAGAAAACTTTTTCCTTCATCATTTAAACAAAGAAGAAAAGTAT
>CAJFCX010000028.1:39717-68785 GCA_904066255.1 Eimeria sp. OTU-X | reverse complement strand
ATATATAGGTGGTATGTACCCGGCTGACACAACATCGGCTTGGCAGAAGAGGGCCGACAAATGTGCTCATGGCAGGAAGTCTATCGTGAAATCCGGCACCTACAGGAGATCCTGCGGAGTTCCATTCCACGTTGCCGACGTGGCCGTTGATGCTGCTCCGGATGTGACAGCATGCCCCGTTGTGCGCGACTGTTGCGCCATGGTTGGCAAATCGTATGGACGTCAAGGGCCTGCTGCGCGAGTTAGGCGGTATGTAATGACTGAGCAAACCGGCGTTCTTGTGGTCAGTTTGCCATCTGAAGACGCTTTGAACCGCTGGGACTCCGACTACTCACTCACCGTGGGCAGCGACGAGGGGGGCTTCATCTGCCCCTGTATTCTAGCTGAACACGCTAGTTCTTTTGCTCAAGTATGTAGGGACTTCACATTACCGGGGTTAAAACTGTGGTTTACCCCAAAGCGCGAATATATGGCGTCTTGGAGGGGCGCGTGCACTTGGATGGCCAAGAAAGCTTAAGGGAGCTTTGCGCGCGTGTGAGATTCACTGCACGCAGTCGCTTGTTCCGATGCCTCGTAGTGGTCTGCGGTAAACGAAAACGGCTTATTGCGTTTTGCGTGTGGGACCATTGTAGCGCGAGATGCCTTGATAAAGCCCCTTTGCCCTCGCCTAAGGTCTCCCTCAGATTCGTATTGGCCGACTAGGCTCCCTGTGGCTTCTCGGTGGCACAACGCGCTATTCCATGCCAGGTTTCCAGCTAAAACGTAATCGGTAAGCCCTTGGTGCAAGATTGCAATGACTAGGCTCCCAATCTTCACGCATTTTGAGCGTCACAGACAAGTGATGGTACTTGGTTGTCCATGCTAAGTATTGTGGTAGTCCCAGTAGATATTTGCACCGTTGGGTGCGTCTGTTTTTGCCCGTAAACCCCTTGGTCCATGTGCGCGGGTGCTCCGCTGCAGTGTGTACATGATAAATCTCTGTGTACTGCATGAACCAATGCGGTTGGACCCTAGAAACAGCAACGGGCCGCAGTGGAAGACTCATTTTCGAAAACAACCGCCAGTTAAAACCTGAAGGCCTGCCGCTGCAAACCTCCAGATTTCGCTTTGCTGTCCTATCGAGAGAAAAGGTTTCATTGAACTCCCATCGGTTCTCCCCTCGAGTACAGATTGTACAAACGACAACGCCGCAGCCTACAGTCGCTGCCGAACGTCGCTAATCTTGCACAGGTATCGATTCGCTCGGCTCTTCCGGCCACCAGACTGTGCGTAAAAGCTCTGAATGCTTGCATACGTCCAGATGATAAGTGTGAAAACAGTAGAACGAGTGTTGCGGGGGATAAACTACATCGGTATTGCATTGCCACTTGTGGGCGTCTCACTGGATGTGCTGGCGGGCAACGGCTAGTAAACATGGAACGAACCCTCCGCCAAAAATATGCTAGATAAGTTTCCGCCCTATCTCGACTCGACGGAGCTGCATAGGAGAATGCAACTGGAGGCCCGTACAGGCCAAACGTGGGTAGCTGTGCTCGAAGCTTGCCTTTGAAACATGCTAGTTGCTGGCATCCATTGAGGTGATTGTCTCAGGGTCACGGGGCCTATTTGCACTTGAAAAGGACGGCACACCGGGCTGGTTGGGTGTATGATGATAGGTTGAGCTAAATGCATATTCGGGGTGTGCGACGGAAGTTGCCGGCTTTCCCCGTCCTGCCTGCTTTGTTTTGTGGGGTTTTCCCGCAGACAAGCGCATTTGAGGTTGCACGCTGAAGATGAGGGCTTCTCGCACGTAATATAGAAATTGTATATTTCGTTCAGGTGTCCCGTTGGATACCAGCATTGGGCGGCAGTGAGCATGCTGCTCCGCGGGTTGGGCGGGTCAGTCGATCTACAGGTACGCACCTTATAGGCTTCCTACTTCGTAGTAAAACGTTTCATCCTGTGGATGTGCTATGCTGCACAATACCTTCTATCGTTTCCCCACTTGCTCGTTCTCCGACGCATTGCTCAATGTCCCTTGCTTTGCTGCTAACTTCACGGTTCACTTTGAATCTCCTAAAGGTCTTTGTCGGGTTTGAAATACGTTCCACGAGCTGCTGCTTTTCAAAATACTTTCGTCCTGTTTGATTCTTTGCCGTTTCCCGAACACATGAGAAAACGACGATGCAAGCAGTTGTTGTCACGTAAGTGTGGCTTTGGCGTGCTTTGTGCTTTGTGTCGGCAATGATGGCGCCGTTAGTGCAAGTCGTCCCTGGATCGATGACCTCGTTTCACCGCTGGAGGTTGAAAACCTTTGGAGACCAGAAATTGCTTTTGGCGTGTCTAGAATCTTAACGTTTGCCCTTCCAGCTGTCCGTTGTACGAGCAGGAGCCTCCTCACAATCATCACAGGTTGCTACCCTCCAGCCCTTACATTGCAAAACTGTATTTGAGTATTGACGGCGAAGAGGACAATACAAAATAGCTGGTGCGTCATTTACTGTTGATAAATTCCACTACGACAAATCCCTTTCCACATTCAGGGTGTAGACTGCAGCTGATACACGGCAACTCCCATCACGTAATTTAGGGCATCATTGACAACAAAGACCGCCACTATAAGCGCGCCAACCCGTCGGATTATTTGGCTTTCAGATGGTGCGTATATTGTGTTTGCCGTCAGTGGGGAAAAGCAGCCTTTCCGTAAGTGCGTGAACCAGGCAATCCGGAAGCGGCATCTCTCGGTAATGCGCAGGAGGTACGCTTCGCACTACATAAAGTGCGTTTGCTCTACAATACCGACGCAAACAGAGTTTCAGTTTGCTGCACATTTTATGTACTTGTAGTACTCGCTTGCCCACAGAGGAATGCAGGCAGCAGGCGTTGGGTGTTCTTGTCATTCCTCATGAAGTATGCGGGTGTGCGCACCAGCACAGATTGAGCTGCCCAGACGCTCTCCTAGTTTGGTTCAGTTGTCGGTCGTTGTGCACCAGGCCGTGCGTTCGGCAATTCTTCTGTGGACATTGGCTGCGGTTGAACGTTTCCTTAGTAAACTGGGATGCGTCTGATTTGCTGGGGACACCTGCTGTTTGGCCTGTAAGTGCGTTGTGGGCTACTGACTTCCGTAGTCTGCAGAATGTCCCTAGAACGGAACACTACTTTGTTTCATCTTATGCACGGACTAATGGGAGCCTGATTGTAAAGGAGATTTCACGCGGCATCAGTTGGTGAGATTCGGAGCAACTGATATGCCAGAAAAGCTCTATGGAAGGAGCATTGTCTTGGAGAGGAATGTTTAAGCATGCAATAGGACTATTATTGACAAGTGGATTTATGCGCTTCCACGCGCTGCTGTGGAGACAATTTAATGCTGAAGTCCTGACGTGCAGAGTTTTCAGGTCGTCTAAGGACTTCCCCTTCTGCAAACGATCCCCAAGAATTGAGTGGGAATCTACGTGTACACTGATTCACAAAACCCGGAATTCTTTTGCACACTAGAGTACTGTAGCCTTCCTATTTGGCATATGCCCTCCATTGGGGGCCTGACCTACAATGTAGCTCATGAAGCGGCATGGCTCAGCGGGTCTGCACTAACCAACAATAGGTAATCTCTATTCTAGCGACGACCCTACCACATGGGGCAGCATGCTTCGCACTCCAAGCACTTTTAGATATAGTTCCCCTGTTGTGCTTTTTTCATACAGCCTGTATGCTTCTTATCTGCGTAGCGGCAACTCACGAAAGAACAGATTTACATCTCCTTTCCACAGGGGGATCGTGCGATTTTTGAAGTACCATGCCAAGCATATTGCAGCCACTCAGACCATAATGCAGGGGGAGTGTGCAGCGCCAGTTGTTACGCTGTTGTTGCACTTTGAAGTAGTTAGTAGCGGCAAAAGAGGGCAAACGATGATACGCGTGACCTACAGCCGGTACGATTTTGTCTACTGTGGCTTTTTCAAGTTGTCGCACTTGCTAGCTCTTTTAAGGCACGCATGAGGACACCCGCTGTTTGGCCTGTTAGTGCCTTGTGGACCACTGACTTCCGTAGTCTGCAGAATGTCCCTAGAACGGAACACTACTTTGTTTCATCTTATGCACGGACTAATGGGAGCTTGATTGTAAAAGAGATTTCACGCGGCACCAGTTGGTAAGATTCGGAGCAACTGATATGCCAGAAAAGCTCTATGGAAGGAGCATTGTCTTGGAGCGGAAAATATTTAAGCATGCAATAGGACTATTATTGACAAGTGGATTTATGCGCTTCCACGCGCTGCCGTGGAGACAATTTAATGCTGAAGTCCTGGCGTGCAGAGTTTTCAGGTCGTTTAAGGACTTCCCCGTAAACATCCTAATGACTTCATTTATGAAAATAAATTGTAAGGGAGATAGTTCTTTATTAGAAAATGATATTCTTGAATTTAATAAATTAAAAATGCTCGGTGGAATCATAGGATGTGTTCAGCATTTCACGCATGCAAGGTAATGTGAAAAGGCGATTGGTCTCTCTGTTACCCATGTGAATGCTCCGGTAACAACGAATCTTGACGTCAACACAAAGCCTGTGCGTGCAACATGCATTCAACCACTTTGTTTCAGAATGTTCAATCTATACTGCCGCTGCGTTAAACACCTTCAACGTGTTGGCTTCGGCGAAAAGTGCGGCAACAGACAGACGTCATGTCCCGTTCTTGTCTCTATCCGGTTTTTCTTCTCTGTTTTGTCTGTTGGCTTTGCTTCGCATACATTGGATGGAGTAACCGAAGTGGAAGGTCAACTTGAGCATTGCTGCCCATTTCCCTACTTTCTACGCACTATGCGCGTTCCTGTGGCGCGCTGACGCTTGTCTATGATGTAGAACTCATAGGTAGTGGTGATGTCTGCACGACGCCAGCAGCGCGCAGATATTGAGTGCGTTTTCTTTTGCCAAAATCAGTGCAACGCAAGCATTATTCCACTGCACGTAGCTATGACGTACTACCTGCCAGTACTGCGTGATAGACGTAGCAGTGTTTAAACGTGGTCATGGGTAATTGCCCACCTCTTCGAAGTTTTTTGCACGGCATCTGAGGCAATCAAAGGAGCCGGGCTACGTGTTTCCGTCAAACAACTTAACAGGAGTAACTGGCGGGTTGATAATCTCAACAACCGTCCACTTGAAACGTGTCTGGTTTTGAGGCAAAGGAACAGCAAGCAATCCCGTCTACGTGGTTCAACATAGTTTAGACATACGGATGAGTGTAAACCGTAGGAGTACACTTTGCAGTGATTTGTATGAGGTTGGCGCTAACCTGTAGTTTCGACCGCTCTGGCGTCAGGTCCCTCAAAGACATTCTAGTTTGTGAATTAACCATCAGTTAGAAATATCGTGTGAGTTGCTACACTCATGGAGACACCTGAGCACTTTGCCGGTGTTGTTTTCCTAGCACACCTTGGCCCTTCCGGGACTAAACCTGAACAACAGCTGTTGCATGCTGTGGCGCTGTTTCGTCAGTGCATGCAGTAATGAAACTAGCGTTTCTTGAAAGCACGACTCTTTGTACAAAATTCGAACTCCACGAAGGCAGAACAGTTTGAGATGTACATTTTCATTCCAGAAAGTAGGGACCTAGCGCTGGATGAACTCCGACGAAAGCACAATGTAGTAGGTGCGGTACTCCGTTGGGCCGACGGGTGCAACATGCATTCAACCACTTTGTTTCAGAATGCTCAATCTATACTGCCGTTGCGTTAAACACCTTCAACGTGTTGGCTTCGGCGAAAAGTGCGGCAACAGACAGACGTCATGTCCCGTTCTTGTCTCTATCCGGTTTTTCTTCTCTGTTTTGTCTGTTGGCTTTGCTTCGCATACATTGGATGGAGTAACCGAAGTGGAAGGTCAACTTAAGCATTGCTGCCCATTTCCCTACTTTCTACGCACTATGCGCGTTCCTGTGGCGCGCTGACGCTTGTCTATGATGTAGAACTCATAGGTAGTGGTGATGTCTGCACGACGCCAGCAGCGCGCAGATATTGAGTGCGTTTTCTTTTGCCAAAATCAGTGCAACGCAAGCATTATTCCACTGCACGTAGCTATGACGTACTACCTGCCAGTACTGCGTGATAGACGTAGCAGTGTTTAAACGTGGTCATGGGTAATTTCCCACCTCTTCGAAATTTTTTGCACGGCATCTGAGGCAATCAAAGGAGCCGGGCTACGTGTTTCCGTCAAACAACTTAACAGGAGTAACTGGCGGGTTGATAATCTCAACAACCGTCCACTTGAAACGTGTCTGGTTTTGAGGCAAGGGAACAGCAAGCAATCCCGTCTACGTGGTTCAACATAGTTTAGACATACGGATGAGTGTAAACCGTAGGAGTACACTTTGCAGTGATTTGTATGAGGTTGGCGCTAACCTGTAGTTTCGACCGCTCTGGCGTCAGGTCCCTCAAAGACATTCTAGTTTGTGAATTAACCATCAGTTAGAAATATCGTGTGAGTTGCTACACTCATGGAGACACCTGAGCACTTTGCCGGTGTTGTTTTCCTAGCACACCTTGGCCCTTCCGGGACTAAACCTGAACAACAGCTGTTGCATGTTGTGGCGCTGTTTCGTCAGTGCATGCAGTAATGAAACTAGCGTTTCTTGAAAGCACGACTCTTTGTACAAAACTCGAACTCCACGAAGGCAGAACAGTTTGAGATGTACATTTTCATTCCAGAAAGTAGGGACCTAGCGCTGGATGAACTCCGACGAAAGCACAATGTAGTAGGTGCGGTACTCCGTTGGGCGGACGGATCAGTGGTGCGTTCTGATCAACAAATTAGCTTCCTTTTCCGTCCACTCACACTGAATGCCAAATAATTTACTCCCATTTAAGGAAGGTGTTCAACAGTATTTTACGCCATCGCCTGCTCGGCATTGGGCAGTAGGCAACCAGTTACGAGGGACTGCGTCCACTCGTTAGGCATATAGTGTTCCAGTGTTCTCTGTAATGTTCTCTGTCATTGAGGTCGATGCGGTATTATGCCTGTGAACGCAGATTTGGCACTCTTGAGTGTGGGCCAGCCATTTTCTCTGTAGGGACGAAATAAGGGGGGAGCCTGCCATGAATCATTCAACGGGAACGAAGGGTGATAGTGTTTCACAGGGATTCAAAAATCCAGTTTGTATGTGGCTGCCCTTGCGATTTACGTTTGAAGCTCCACAGACGCTAGTGGCATTGCCACCTACGGGAGTTCATTTACCCTGCTACTTCTTTACGTAAAGCGTGCAAAGTATACTTGCATACCATATGCGCAGAACGTGCGTTTCTTTAGACGTAGAGGCGGATAGTGGTAAATTCGCAGGACTGGTACTTAGTGAGTTCCCTTGTTCGGTGACGAATATTTTAGAATAGGGGGCATTCAATGTAGCGGGACAATAGCGGCATTCGCCCATATGCTGTTTGAGTACACGACGTGAGTGTTCCGTCGCGGATCTTGTCCAGCCATCTCATTCTGGAGCTTACACTTTCTGTAACCGTGTAAGCTCCAGAATGATATGGCTTGCATGTCAGCCATGCTTCTGCTGTACGTATCTCGCCTGTCCCTTATGTTTATCGGGTGACCATTTGAATGTGAAAGCCCGTCAGGAGGAGTATGATTGATGGAGACGCCTTCGGGTGCTTTCTCCACGGAGGAGCAGTTTGTGAGTCGCGATACTCCGCTATCCAATTCTTGGCAAGAGTTTTCTTCTACACCAGTATTGTTGCTGCATTGACGGCAATAGTCAAGCGGTGTTGGCTGGTTCTTGAGAAGGCCGAAGTGCAAGCACAAGATAGGGTTGCAGCCGTTAGCAGACAGTTGCATCTTGCTGACGCCAGACGGGAGGTAGATGTTTTGCATCTGATTCTTACTGTGGATTCTCGTTGTGTCTTTAGAACACTGAGGAGCTACGTGGGTTCTCCTCAGGCGATATAAATATCAAAATTTCTTGTACAATAACAGGGGACTCAGAAAGAGCTGGTAACGCCACCAGAAGGTAAGCGCCATTTCACGCATTTAACATGCAAAACCCCAGCATGCATTCACTCCAAACCCATGGGTGAATGCACCTTTCTATGTGAAACGGGGGCAATTCGATATACGAATACATGTCGGATTTGTCTAGCAGGTGGGGTGGCAAACTGACAGTGAAGTCTGAAGGAGCTGCAAACACCGAGCAGGCGTTTTATCCTGGATATATCTAACTCATGCTCATGCAAACAGGGTCTCCGCTGCTGGGTTTTGGCGCCATCCTCACGGTGAATATGAAGTTGTGATGATTTTCCGGTCCCTTCAGACGGTAAGCATCCGTTGGCCAATAATACAGTCTCTCCCCGGCTCTGCAAACACGGAGCAGACGTTCTATCCTGGATATATCTAACTCATGCTCATGCAAACAGGGACTCCATATTCACCGTAAGCATGGCGCGAAAACCCAGCAGCGAAGTTGTGATGACTTTCCGGTCCCTTCAGGCGGTAAGCATCCGTTGGCCATTGATGTAGTCAAAACCCCAATATTCAACTTGATTCAAATCTAATAGCATTCACAAATTCTCTTTCTTAGGCGAGCTAAGGAGTTGTGCCTACAATTTCAGAGCTCATATCCACTTTTGCTTGTTGGACGAAAAACTGACGGCGAACTCTGAAGGAACCGCACGAACGAACAGGCAGTGGGGCTCACTCTACTCAAGCTACAATCCAGGTCATCCCGAGATCAACAACCGTGCATGAATGCTGTTTGCTATTTGAGGTAGGGATTTCTTCATGAATTATAACCATCCATATTCGTGCCTGAGGGCCGAAAAGCCTGCAGCGAAATGTGAAACTCTTTCCAACTGTACCAGCCAGTAAGCATCACTCAACCCAGATGATACCGACATCGAGGTCCATGCGTCAATGAGCTATTGTAGGTGAACCACGGAGCTCAACTTCCCATATTCGTTTTGCGTGTGGGTCATAACTAATCCAGCAGCGAAGTTCGGACTCTCTCCTGGCCTGACAGCTGGTACGCCTACGTTGACCCATGATATAATCAATCCCACGCAAATGCCCAATACCCTGCATGCCAGAAGCGTGGATGAATTCACCTTGTAGGGTGGCCTAAGGGATGTTTTGTCCCCGCTAATGGCTTATGCGTTTTACTAGTAGGGAGGAACGGCTGAGCGTAAGTGCGACGTTAATGCCATGGACAGCTGTCAACATGTGCAGAAGGTGAGTCCCACTGCAGCTAGACATTAATCTGGCCGATGCAAAGTTTCAATGCCGTGCAAAGTTTCAATGCTGTGCATGAATACAGTTGAATAATATGCGTAAATTCACTTGCTACGTGCGTTTGGTCATCGCTGATTCACGATGACATTACAGATACGCCGTGCGGGTATACCGAAAAGGCAGTATCGAAACCTTCGATGACTCCCGGCCGACCAGCCTGTAAGCGTCACTTCAAACAGGATATCACTTAGGTATTCGTAGACGGTAGGGGTTCCTCTTCTAGGTTCTAGAGGCCACTTTGGCTTGTGAGCAAAATGTACCAGATGCCTCTTCGTGCTTAACAACTCGGTCTCAAGCTGCATAGGAACTGCCTGCCTGCAACAGTAATGTATCTGCACATTTGGGTCTCCTCCTATCCTGTGGTTGGGTTTAGGCGTAGCTGCTCTTAATTGGGCATCCGTAGCAAAGCACCATGGATGCTTCATATCGCACGATATGCAAGTTCGATCACCGTCTGGCTGCTCATAGAATTAGTTTAAGTTGTAGGGGTATGCAATGGTTGCCCAAGCGGTGGCTGGAGAGTGTTTAGGATGCTGGCATTCGTCCTGTCATGCGGCTTCATGATGCAAGACTGAGTAATATAGTGCCAGAAACACATATTAGCTGGCCTATAAAAAGGGTTATAGTTTTGCACGGTCGTGCGGAATCGCTTCAACCGCTGCATCTGCAGCCACAAGCTGACGCGAATCCGTAAATTCATACCGTCATCGATGCCATTGGAGAGTTTCTTGTAATTTGTAAGAGGTCCCTCGTCCGAAATTGCAATTGGGCGGCCATTGCATAACGTAAGGTGGCCCATCTGCTTATATTCAAGTGCCTGCCACATCACTCTCATTGCTATGAGGTTGCGGCCAGTTTAGGGACTAACCGTTAAGCTGCGCGCGAAAGCAGAGGATCACACGATCCTCCGAAATGAACTGCAGGCTTTCAACAATGTATGCAGTGGATCCTGCTGCAGAATGTACGATTTAGGTGGCATTTATGTTTGCTAGACTACCCAGTAATGGATTTCCAACAATGTATTTGCCAGCCAACTCTAGTTGCCGGAATGCAGCATCTTCCAACATCACGGGCTTGGCCGCCATAGAAACGCAGACTGCTGCGCCCATTAATATCATCTACCGTGATATACCACAGGAAGTGCGTTTTGTCAGTGAGTAGCGCGGATAGTTGGATAGCATGTTGTTTCTCTATGGTTCCGGAAGGGAGCCAACGTGCATATCGCTCATGTCATACTGAAGGAAGTGCGCCCCCTCGTTGAGCAGCACGTCCTTTTGAATCGACAGTGAACCAAGGAGCATCTTGCAGACTGCTGGAGTGATCGACACATGTAACACCTAACCGCTTTGAGTTTGTCGATACGCCTGGGGCTTTCCTGGAAGGAGAAATGCCCTTGGTACCGGGGTTACTTAGGTACGTGCATGGATTGATGAAACTTACTTTCATCGGTTACGGATCTGTTCATCAGCATAACCAGAACCATTATAAGGAACCCTTTGGTAGTTGCCTACACTATCACTTGTTGGCGCAAGGCAGAAGCCTACGTTTACCAGACCGAGGAACTCACCACCTGCGTTTTGTTGAACAATCACAGGTTGTTTCTGAGCAGACGATACCTGAACATGGGACCCATTATCGAAGGCTAGCTTACATTCACTTCCGTTCCGGTTTGGAGCAATCGGATTGGGATCAATTTTACCTCGACCAGAAGAATTAACCACGCCATACTGATAATCATTTCGGTGCTGATGCTTTTGTCTTAGATGTTGCACGCCGAGTGGTATCTGCTTTTAGTTTAGCTAGCTATTGTGCCTGCCAATTCTTGGCGCTTATCCAGTAGTGCTGCAACTTTGGCATAGCATATGGAGTACAGGCGGAACCTCCCCCGACTTCTTCAGTGAGGACCAACACTTATGGCTCTCTACACGGGGTGCATCCAGCTTGTACGCCTGGGGTGGTAGTGTGTGTCACTTTGAGCACTGTTCGTCGTTGCCTTCCATATTGACCTTTGATGCTGCACTCGCTTGCCAACCAGAGGAACAATGCAAATATTGGTGGAGGCCTGGTCAACGACGCCTACTGGCGTATTTGCCCTGTTGGTTGGTGAACAATTCAACGGGCGCCCGTACACCTAATGCACAGAAAGTATGTCTCTTGATCTGTAAGTGCATTCGATGTTCCCATCACTGACGTGCTGGTATTTATGGGACTTCTCTGATCCTGCTCCCCATGCCATTATTCACTGTAATCTGTATTTGAAGGACTGGTGCTGGCCCCTGCTGTCCCCTACGTTTTTTCAGTAGTTAGAATACGACGGCCATTCAGGTGGAGTATGATTAATGGGAACTCGCGAGTGTGCTTTCCATACGGGGGAATAGTTTGTACGTCAAGTTACTCTAATAGGATGGTTTAAAATAGAGTGGCTTGGGGCTACAATAATTACCACGAACCTTCAGGCACGGCTAGCTTTTCAGGAGGCGTCTACCAAATCTCTGCAAGGCTTCACCTATGGTTTCTGCTTACTGAGACTTCACTGTTATTTGTCCCGGCTTCCGTGAACCGTTGAAGGCGTAGTGGGTAAACTGGAACCGCCGTGGTTTGAAAAGGAATGTGTCGCTTTGGTGTCCTCTACGGCTTGGCAATCAGTCAATACTTTGCCCCGACATTGTTTTTCACGAGGTTGTGCACAGTTGGTTGAAGAGTCTTGCTTTGTTACTTGAGCTTTTCTGACTAGGAAAACTGGCGATAGCTGTACCATCACTCTGAAACAAATATTTGGCGCTCCGCACCTGTGGCTGATAACCTGCATTCAGATAATACTATTCTTAACGTCGGCTTGTGCTGAAAGCCGGCATGGCGCCTGCGTGCATTCGTCATACTTTTGTCTCATCATTCATTCTGAATTGCACCACACATTGCAGTTTGTAAGCACATCATTAGAAGGCGTAAAATGTAATACACGTGCAGTGGAACGTGGGTGCGTACTAGAAAATCGCTTATCCACCATGAATGATTTCAACAGGCAACGTGTTGCAGCATGGCCATAAGCAAAGGTCTTATGTTTTCGGTCTATTGCTGAATCATTGATGAATCGTCATTTGTGGGCAGAGCAATCGCTGGCTGGCTAATGAGGCGTCCGTTGCATTGGATGAGCTTAAACATTTTTCCTTAAGTAGCACTGTGTGTAGCAGTACATTCGGCTTTTCAGAGTACATAGGCGCTGAGAGCCTTGAGACAAGGCTACGTCTTCGCAGGTATCTGCCAAAGCGATGCAAGGCTTCAACAACAGTCCCTTCTCAGTCAGATTTCACTATTCCGTATATGGTCGGCTCTGTCTGGAAGGGCGAATGCACACTGGTAAAACTAGAGCCCCTGTAAGTTGCACCGAAAAGCGTTTCTCGAAGGCTCTATTAGGAATGCGTGGCGGTGGTGGCCCCGCGGACAACGTTGGCTGCTGGTAACGGGCTATTCGCCAGCTGGATTATTTTCTATTTCCTTTTTCTCAGCATAGGCGACGGGCACAAATATTTCAGGTTGTAAGCACACCATTACCTAACAGCGAGTAGACGCAGTGGAATGCAGCTGTACACTCGGAAACTCGCTGCGAAATCGCTCTTGATTTCGGACTCATGCGCATTTTAATCTTGTGGGATAACTAACACCATAGCATTGCGACGGACCTACGCCACATGTACCAAGGCATATGTTCTGGTTGTGAGCCTCTGCCACCTGAGAAAGCTCCGCTTCACCAATTGTATGAGTCAACACATATGTGCCGTCATCCACAAGCTCGGTCCCACAGCAGTGACGGAGTGCCAATTCTTTAGGTTTGAACGATTATATGATACGGTATGTTCGCAGCTATGAATTGCTGGGTTCTCCCCATGTGTCCGAAAACTGCACCCCGACCACACATCCTGATATCCATCCACCGAAATGCGCAATCTGGTATATTTGACGGCGATAGGTTGTTGGGGTTTGAAGCAGTTTGCCGCTGCAGGGCTTGGCTGCCCCTAGCTAGCTGCATGGCCTTCGCTGAAGTGGTTCATGTGCAGGTCTAGATGCAGGTCCAGGTCTTGGTGCATGTCCAGGTCTAGATATACAACTTTCTGTTGTATAAACAACAGAAAGTACGCCTTTCATGCATGGTTTCAGCCCTATGTCTGATATATGACACTATGATGATTGTATACAAAACCGTTTTCTCTTGCAGTGCTACCGTCCAAAGGTTCCGCTGCATGCCAAGAGTGCATGATGTATTGTTCAATTTCTAAGCATGACGTATGTAGAAAGGTGCAGCTCAATGTTGGTATCGAGTATTGACGACGCAGCTGGTGAGAAGCTCAAAAATGCAATATTTAGGATTCTTACGACCTCCATATGGCACGCTATTCTGGGATGACGGCGCATTTACAATGCACAACATAGCATGCGACTGTTCGGTGCTTCAGAAAAGTTTGGTTCATTAATATTGCCACCACCTTTTGCATCCCCCCATTAATTACCCATTTCTTAAAGTTATCACTTTGCAGATGTCCTGTACATCAAGCACCGGATATCGACCTGCAGAGTGTGAGTTCTATCTAAGTGGAAACAGTAATATTGAATTTGGTTGATGTCCTGCTCTCGTCGATAATTGCAAGCGCATCGACTTGAAAACGTCCAGAATGTGCGTATCTGTGGCCGCTTGGTTGACTACTGCCTGCTGCTGCCGGAGCGCCGACAAGGGCGTGCAGTCCTTCCGTTTCAAGCGGGTCGAGTGCCGTCGCTTCTAGAATGATGGATATGCTGATTATTTGTGCAAGGCACAAATAATCAGCATATCCATCATTCTAGAAGCGACGTGCGTTATATGTGGTGTATGCGCTGCCAAGAAGAGGCAATTACGCAGAGTTGCCACAAACGTTGTGAATGGATATCTTGTGGGAATTCTGGGATTCGTTTGCGCGAGTTCTAAGGAATGAGTTCGGGAAGGTTTTCTAGATTTTGTCGAAGTGCAACTGGAGTTCAAACCGATGGGCAGTATTTCTCGGGCTAGTTGTGTGCATGTTGGAACAGAATGTGGCATTGATCAGCTTCGTTGGAGTTCTCACTTTGGACCAGAGCGTGAGTATCGGAGCCAGATATGCGAAGTGATGCGCCTCAGTTGCCTCAACCCCGTCTACCTCCTTATCCGGCTCGTTCCTCACAGGAATGGATATTGGCGCAATCCTTGCCAAATATACACGTAACATCGAACGACAACTGTGCATCTGTGGGTTCTGCGCCAACGTGCTCTTCGCAAAAGTGTTCGAAAGCATATGGGTTAGGGAGGAGCCTGGTGCTGCAGCTATGTTGGTCCAGCAGAGCATGCGGAATATCCGCCAGAGAGGGAAACTGCTGACTGTGCGACCAGATGGTAAGCATCATCGAAAATCATGAAACTCAGGGTGCATGCGCAATGTTAGCCGGGCAGTGTGTCATCTGCCCCTGGTGACGTCGCTAGCCGGAGGTAGCCGGCGCTGACGGCAGGGAGTGCATGTTCCTTCTTAAATGCCCACGCTACGGAAGGGCATTGCACACATAGAGCGTGAGCTTGCGCTGAAATAGTTGTCCATTCTATGCAGGCTTCTGGCCAACAGTAAGACGATGGTCTTAGTGGTTGTTTGAACCCATTTGCATTCCCTAACGAGCGTATGTGTGCGTCTTGCTGAGATATATGTGGCCGCGTTTTGATTGTCCCAGTGCAGACTTGATCGTCATTCTAATGTAAAGGGCTCACAGCTCATGTTTGACTAGGGAGTAAGACCTTCATTTCACTTTTGCTGGTTTTCCTCCCCCTTTGTGGGGAGGCCTGTGTGGATGCCGACTAAGTGGTTACCACGTTTTATCTGCGCAGCAACAAGTTATTAGCCATCCTGTGCTGTCCTGCGTTTGGGTGTCTGACTGCCGGTGGATTCGTGCTTGTTCATGACCCTATGCGCGTTTGCCATAGTGTGTATTGTTACCGTACAAGTGACTCCATCTGACAATTTGGAGCCTGCGGTGGCGCTGGGTCAACATATTGCCTCAAAGATGACCGTATCATGCTTGTCTACCAAACCGCTATATCTTCCAGTACAGGCGTCCGAAGGCGTCGCGTGCTTGCCTGCACTCTTCATGTGCTGAATGGCAGCTCATTGCCAGCGTGGACTGTTAACGACGCAGCTGGTAAGATGCTCACCAGTGCCCCAATGCGTACAATGCTTGCGGCCTTTATATGACACTCTCCTGTGTGTCGAAGGTCCATTTACAACAGCCAGCATAGAATGCTACTGCTTGCTGCAGCAGCAGTGTTTGGTTCATTAATATGGCCACCACATGCGGCATCCCCCAACGAGTCGCCCATTAACTTCTTTCGCACGTTGCAGATGCTGCGGACACCAAACAACGGATATCGACCTGCAGAACGTGCGTTCGCTGTTCCCCGCGACAACTACAATATTCCTTATGTTGGACCCCAGGTTATCATAGAGAATTGTAAGTGCATGGCCATGAAATTGACCAGCAAGTGCGTGTCGATGGCCCTTTGGGTGACACCTTCTGTTGCTGATATTTCCACAAGGTCGTGAAGCCCTTCCGTTTCAAGCGGGTCAAGTACCGTCGGTTCTAGAATGGTGGATATGCTGATTATTTATGCCTTCTTCTACATGCGTTATATGTGGTGTATGCGTGCCAAGAAGAGGCAATTACGCAGAGTTGCCACAAACGTTGTGAATGGATATCTTATGGGAATTCTGGGATTCGTTTGCGCGAGTTCTAATGAATGAGTTCGGGGAGGTTTTCTAGATTTTGTCGAAGTGCAACTGGAGTTCAAACCGATGGGCAATATTTCTCGGGCTAGTTGTATGCATGCTGGAGCAGAATGTGGCATTGATCAGCTTCGTTGGAGTTCTCATTTTGGAGCAGCTCGTGAGTAACGCAACTAACGTATCGGAGCCAGATATGCGAAGTGATGCGCCTCAGTTGCCTCAATCCCGTCTACCTCCTTATCCGGCACGTTCCTCACAGGAATGGATATTGGCGCAATCCTTGCCAAATATACACGTAACATCGAACGACAACTGTGCATCTGTGGGTTCTGCGCCAACGTGCTCTTCGCAAAAGTGTTCGAAAGCATATGGGTTAGGGAGGAGCCTGGTGCTGCAGCTATGTTGGTCCAGCAGAGCATGCGGAATATCCGCCAGAGAGGGAAACTGCTGACTGTGCGACCAGCTGGTAAGCATCATCGAAAATCATGAAACCCAGGGTGCATGCGCAATGTTAGCCGGGCAGTGTGTCATCTGCCCCTGGTTACGTCGCGAGCCGGAGGTAGCCGGCGCTGACGGCAGGGAGTGCATGTTCCTTCTTAAATGCCCACGCTACGGAAGGGCATTGCACACATAGAGCGTGAGCTTGCGCTGAAATAGTTGTCCATTCTATGCAGGCTTCTGGCCAACAGTAAGACGATGGTCTAGGTGGTTGTTTGAACCCATTTGCATTCCCTAACGAGCGTATGTGTGCGTCTTGCTGAGATATATGTGGCCGCGTTTTGATTGTCCCAGTGCAGACTTGATCGTCATTCTAATGTAAAGGGCTCACAGCTCATGCTTGACTAGAAAGTAAGACCTTCATTTCACTTTTGCTGGTTTTCCTCCCCCTTTGTGGGGAGGCCTGTGTGGATGCCGACTAAGTGGTTACCACGTTTTATCTGCGCAGCAACAAGTTATTAGCCATCCTGTGCTGTACTGCGTTTGGGACTATGAGTGCAAGTTGATGCATGCATACCTATGCCATATATAGGCTCTTGCATAGTGTGTTTTGTTCCCATAAGGACCTACATATGCAGGCATTTACGGTCTATGGCGCTGATGCACCACAGAAGCAAGCGTAGACAGAAAATGCTAGCGTCTGCGCTACCGACCTCCCCTAGTATGTGCGTTATACAATCGAGGATTTCATCAGCTCACGATTATCTGAAAGTTTTATAGACTTCCTTGTTTCCTGAATACAGCTTCCGAGGATTGGCATGCAGCGCCTACGCTGTGGCAAGCGTGGGCGCCCAGGGACCAAACACGCAGGGAAATGCAAACTCTAAACAGATGGTGTTGGTAGCTACGATATAAGACTGAGTGGAGGGGAGGAAGGGCGCTTGCTTTGCTCAGCTGCTGTCGTCTTCAAACGGGACACAGTTCCACGTTGAATGTAACATCTGTGACGCTACGGTTTGCTATCAGTATGTAAGCGCCATGCACAAACGAATTACAATACACCTGTGAACAGATATTGTGGTGCTGTGAACGAAGCGGGGTGCATTTGAGTGGTGCAATCAGTTTCGAAGTGCTAATGGCACTTGTTGGTTGTTGCATTGCATTATAATCGCCTTGCTGCATATCTGTATCTGCTGCTTGACCCTGCCACCGCGTGCAGGAATGCAGTCGTCCATGAATCCTTCAGTGCAGTCCTAACGTTATGACCCGCAAAGAGGCGCACATCCAGCTTGTACGCCTTGGGTAAAAGTATTAGTAGGAGGCATGGTCAACACGTTGGATGTTTTCACCATTTGCGTGAAACGCTGCACTCTGTTGTCAAAGGTAGTAGCCGTGGGAACACAGGTAGCGGCCTTGCCATACACACACATTCAGTGGTACTTTTCAGTTTCAATCGTGAAGACTTCACAGGCGAATCGCATCTGTATTGCACAGTCGGTACGTTTAAGAAGAGGTAGCTGCGTAGGTAGCGCCTGTCGGAGAGCTGCTGATATTGTCTATGTTTTGGTTCAGTGTATTCTAACTACACTTAGAGGGCTCGCAAGGGGCCATCAGCGTACGTGGTGCATTGTGTGTTGAACTTCGCATATTTCGATCGTTAGATGGCAACCCTTTATGTGCTGTAGGAATGGGTGACACTCTCAGTTGTGCTTGGTTCACGGGGGGCAGCTTGTAGGTGGCTGAAGTCACTCAGCCATTTCTTTTGATCTGTGGCTGTAATAGTTTGGTCGGCATCAGTACATCTTGAGACGGCTCTGCGCAGAGCGCATTCTCGGGTTTTCAACACCGCCAGGTGTCCGATACACAAGCGGATGGCCTCTAGAAAAAACTACTGGCCCGTTGCAGGACCACACAAAAGGCAGATGTGTTGCAGGGGGTTCGCCCCCCCGGTGAAGGTTGTACATCAGTTCGCGGACGAGGCAAAATTACTTTGAGGCTTGCTAGGGAATTGTCCGCGCACGAATACAGTCCGCTGTTGGCTTTTCGCTGGACACGCTAATATGAGAAGCAGCAGGAAGCACAAGTAGAAAGCGAACCTATATTCAACCAAGCCTGATGATAGGAGTTCGCTACTGTAAGCCTGCACCCAGTTCTAGGCACTACCCTACTGTCAACGGTTGCACGCAAGTCAAAAAGCAGCTTGAGTGACTCAGAACTGACTCCACATACACGTGCGTACTTTAGGGCATTCAGAACCATCTTCAGTTCTTTGCAAATAGTTGTGCGGTTCGTCATAACGTGAAGGCGCGTGTATTTTGGCCCTTTTGCGAAGCCTGTAGCTTGGATATAATGAATATTTTAATCACCCAGTGTTCGGCAGAGACGTTAGTTCGGTTGTATCTACGTACTTAGTATTTGAAGCAAGATTCGCAAGCATCAGGTATCACCTGTATCGTAGGCAACCGGAAAAGTTCTTGATGTTCAGTTTGGAAGATAACTGCTGCACCAGGTCGTAGGCTACGCCGTCCTTTCTACAGAAAAAGGATGTAGGTCACTCGTTGGCTCAGACCCCCGGGCCATGCTCGATGGATATGCTCGTCAACTGGCTCTTCTAACCAGCGAAGTTTGATTGAGTTGCGACGGATGGCAACATTGCTAGTACTTTTGCATCAAGAATTTGCAGTGCCGTGATTGTAGCACCATCTCTCAGTGACTGCGCGGCCTCCGTCTTTTAAGTCTGTTTCGCATACGAAAGCCCCTCTTCACGAATTGTCAACAGATCGAAGCCACCATCCCAATGTTGCTTCCAACAGCAGTGACGGAGTGCCAATTCTTGAGGTTCGAACGATTCTGTGCTACCGTATTCTCCCAGCACGGGTGGGATATCTCCCTGTGTGTGTTAGCTGCATCCTGCAACCACATCGCCATATCCATAAGCAACAAAGTGGCTACTACGAATTCGCGCAATCTGGTATATTTGCCGGCGGTAGGTTGCTGAGGCTTGATGCAGTTGGCCGCTGCAGGGCATGGATACAAATCGAAGATTGCATGGCACGAGTTGAAGTGGTGCATGCTGAAGTCTAGATTACATAAACAGAAGGATGTACGCCTTGCGTGCATAGGTTCAACCGTAGGCTTCGCAGAATGATGCTTGTCTACCGAACCGTTTTATCTTGCAGCTCGCCCGTTCGAAGATTCCGCTGCATGCAATGAGTGCTTGACGTGTTTTCTGCACATCACGCGCGAAAAAAGGAGCAGCTCAGTGTCCTATTGGAGGGTTAACGCCTCAGCTAGTGAGCAGCTCATCAGTGCCCCAATATTTACGATCCTTACGGCCTCCATATGACACGCTCCTGTGTGGCGAAGATGCATTTACAATAATCAACAGAATGCGACTGCTCGTTGCCGCAGGAGAGTTTGGTTCATCAATCTGGATGCCGCCTCTTGCAACCCGCCACGAATCGCCCATTGATTTCCTTCGCACGTTGCAGATGCTGTGGACACCAAACGACGGATATCGACCTGCAGAGCGTGCGTTCGTTGTGCCTCGCTGCAACTACAATATTCCTTTTGTTGGACCCCATGCCATCGTAGAATATTGTAAGTGCATGGCCATGAAATTGTTCAGAAAGTGCGTGTCGGCGGCCCTTTGGGTGAGTCCTACTTGCCTCTGATCGTGAAGCCCTTGGTGGGCCCAGTGCCGTCGTATCTAGAATGATCGATATGCTAATTACTTGGGCCTTTTTTCTATATGCGTTATACGTGGCGTGTTGTGTTACAAACAGATGCTGTTGCGAGACGCTGCCACGGGTGCTGTGAGCTGCAGATGCATGAGACTGAGAATATTGTCTAGATTTTGTCGTAATTCTACCGCCGTTCAAAGCGATGACCAATAATGATTAGCCTCGTTGGCGGCTGTGCGGTCGAGCAGGAGGTGAGTTGCTCAACCGACGTAATGCAGCTTTGGTGCCCCTGAAAACAGAAGTGGCGTGTTGAACCCCAACTGCCTCAACCGTGTTCTTACCGGATATCGCGTCTTTGGGCATACCTTAACGCTGCGCTCGCCTGCATGCTTTTGCAGGAGGTGAGGAGTGCAACTGAAGTGGATTGTCGTGGAAAAGGTAGCGATTGAACCTCTAGAGCCTCGACCTGTTTTACCGTGTTCCTTCCCCTTTGTTGGTTTCAGAATGATACGCCTGCCCCGTATATTCCTAACGTTGAGACGGGAAGGTAAGCTTTGTTTGTTTGCTTGTACAAACTACTGCTTGCTTGTAGATTTGCTTCTTCACTGAACGTTTTCGAAGGGAATGGGTTTGTGATACGACATACGCGGCATTCTGAGTCACTGCCTACAGAGCACACGCCAGATGGGATGACAACTGCGTTCGTCAGTAACTAGAGAGCTTCATGGAACGCAATACACATGCGTGACACAGAGGCAGTGTCGAGGCATGCGGCTCGTTCCGTTGCAACGACAGCGGTATCGACTGCTAAGAAGGGTCCGCATTCACATTCCACTTGGACCCCATTCCCTTTGCGCAGAGGTCTGACACAGCTGGTCGCAGAACAGCCTAAAAGTGAGGGTGCGTTGTATATTTCGTCTTGCTAAGGATCGCTTTTCCTGAGCTGCGGGCATTTGCGACGAATTAATCACCTTTTCATTGCTTTCATTGCTTTCGTTTACGTTTGCTCCTAAAATGGTCAGGACTTTCGAAGCTGGTTTGTTCATCGCTGGCAGCCACAGTGTGTGGTGAACCTTGCGGACGACGTTCATATGTTCGGCTTCCGGACTGGGCGGAATTTTAGATTGTAAGCACACTGCTGACTAGCTTATCATGAATCTCCCAACTCTTGCACCCACGGAAGGCCACAACTAAAGGGGATTGTTGGTAGAGTTGCGAGGTTCATGTTTAAACGTGCAGCAAACCAATGAAATCTGTTTAGGATACGCACCAGAAGATGCTAACTTGTATAAATCGCCGGATATGCAATCAGTTCTGGTTTGGGTTACCTTTTGAAGCGTCCGCGAAGATTGTGGCAGTTACAACTACAACCCTGGATTTAGGTGTTTAGGTGTTGGCAAGAACCTCAAGAATTTCGGATGTGGAGGCTTCCGAGTAAACGAAACTGAAGCTGCAAGCCGGATTGCCCTCAGTGACGAGGTTTCGGTGTTCGCAGTCGCCAGTTGCCGTGACGTCGAAGATAGCGAGAGTGGCGAAAACTGCTACTGATCGATCAGGAGGTATGAGAAATACACTTTCTGAGGTTGCTTGTGTGCTGCAAGAAAGCATATTCATACGGTGTATGGCCCCGCGGAAAATTGGTTCTTTACTGTATTTGCTATTTACTCGACTATAACGCATTTACCTCACAGCGTAGGCAGGCTGGAGTACAGTCTGCCCTCCCCACCGGCCGGATGCCTTTAGGTTGGTTGCTACCTCTACCTTATAATGTTGCGTGGGGCGCTAGTCTCTGTGTAGTCCATAAGCACCTGAGGGTCGGCAACGAGAAGGAAACCCCAAGGGAATTCATGGCCGTAGTCCAGTTTATTCCCGTCATCCGATGATAAACGGGCTGATATGCAGTTAGTACGTTCCATGGCATGGTATTTCCTACACGGTCCCCTTATGACGAGTGCTGCACTCCCTGAAAGCAATATATTTATGCCGTCCTTGCCAAAGCATGCCCCTTTGCTTCCACTGGCTGGCACTGTGGGACAGACCGTTGTTAGAAGCAGAACGTGAAAATCTTTTCTCTGTGGAAATTAACAGGGAGTGAGTCAAAAGACCTTTCGGCAAGTAATATCTTGGTGCCAACGAGACAGCTCCAGCATTTGAGTGTCTGCATCAGTGGGATGATTCATCTGCAAACTCTTCCCTACTCAATTAGGTCAAACACTAAGCACGTCTGCGGTCTTAGTTCTCTGCCGTGGATTTCTTGTTTAGCTAGAACCAGAGGTTTCTGACAGACGACGATCACTTGTAATGGTGAAAACCCCGGAAGGGCAATAATTTGTATGGTTTACATCACTGGGGGACCATACATGTCCGTTCGGTGAACGAACAGCTGGTACGACAATGGCGCCATAGGGTGCCATCCCGGGAGCATGCATACGAGCAGCAAGGTATCGGATGCCGAGTCAGCGTCAGCGCTGTGGTAACAGGATTTGCTCAGCAGCAGTTACCGCCTCCCGTATCAAAATCTATAGCTCCATTGGATGTTGTCTCGATGATTCGTCTGACTGCCGCATTGGTGGTGTGCTGTTGGTGCATGAAACTCATACTGAGGAGAAAATATCTGTTTTCCGCTTCCCCGGTGTGGGACTCGCTATGCCGCAGAGAACACTAAAGCTTTTCACCTTGAGGTTTCCCACCTGCCACCCGCAAATGCACCAGGTTACTCCACTGGAAATGAGGTTGCAGTAGTGGAAAACCGTTGCTTTGCTGGAATGTAAATTTGCAGAGAGTATGCCGTTTGCAAGCTTTCCCTCGATTACCGCAAGACGCGCTGATAAACTGTGTTGTTTCTCTCTGGATCTGAACGCACGCACCCAAGATCACTTTCGTTAAGCTGTGGTGTAGCAGAAAACTTGAAAGCGTACTTTCCCTTTCACGCGAAATGGCGATTCTCGTTGGGTGCAGGAAGTGCGCCTTTTGCGGCATGGCTCATTAATATATAGGATTCATGATTTGAGTCCTCCACATCTATTCCACTTACTTTGGCACATGGAACACTACAGGACACTGAAACGCATCACCTTTCTCAGTACCAAATATGTGAATGCTGCGTTCTCGGTGGAACCCCTCCATCTGCCAGAACCAAATGACTCTTGGCCAGCGTGAAGTGCCTTAACATCCTTGTCAGGTAGTTGGATTGCTCTTCGCATAAGCATTATGCGCATATACACAACGCTCACGTCAGCGTATGCTCACGATACTTGTGTTAGCATCTCAACTTGAACTAGATAGTACGCGTACAGCGCAACCACAGCAGCCGCTTTCACATCTCCCAGGGATATCTGAAGCACTGGGAGCACTAGCAGCAGCATTAGCGGTTTTCTGCATATAAACGCTGTAGCTAACTTTTGTCTTCAAATTTTAGCAGTGGTGTATGAAGTGTCCCGAACACCACCAGGCTGTGAGTGCCGACCGCAACATACTATTCTATGAAGACTGGCTTAGTCAACCACTACTGATTGCTAATGAGTCGGTTTGTAGGAAGAGTGGTTCTAGTGGATATTGAACAGTTGCATATTTTATAAACTTTCGAACGCACTGCTTTTCCTGACTAGGCCTGGTGCAGGTGCGCAAGAAGAGTAAACCCTGAACGCTAAACTACCAAGCCTAAAGCAGCTGCTCGTACTTGGGGGGAAATGCAAAGCTGAGTGCTGTTCAAGCAAGTTGTCCGTTTGCTTCGATTTCATTTTTTGAATTGAATAACAGTCCAGAAGAGAAAACAAAACATGCATAACACAACACCAACAGCAAACATCCCAGGCTGAGGTGACCTAAACCGCAACAGGTTTCCCGATTCAGGGATAAGCGCAGAGCATATACCTAACTACAGTGCAACCTCACCTGCAGACACTCGGGAACTGAACTGCGTGTGCGTAGGACCCGAAGGAAAAGAACATCATGTGTAAAACTAGCACCAAGACTAGCTGGCGGTACCTCACCGTGGACCAGAAATTCGGACGATCCTGTCGCCAAAGGTGGCTTAGCCACGACGCACCTGTGGACGTTTCCAATTAATCATGAGGCGTGAAACCGCCTTGTACGAGATCTGACAATGACACCGCAGATCTCCAAATGATGGGAAGGTTCTGTAAGCATCATCGAGCGAAGTAATATCAAGGGACAACGGTGAAGTACGGTAACTCGTGTTTCGCAGGAAGTGAGCCGCGTGCCCCAGCTCAACCACCGTGTATACAGAGTGCTTTCAGCCATTGGGCATTATGGAAGCATTCATATCCATATATAGCATGTGGATGTTTTCAGGGCATGCAATGGGTGAGCAGTTTTGCCAGCCATTGCTCCACTCTGCCAGGCTTTGCCTGCCATTATACATTAGCCATAAATCGCCGACCCTTGCTTCCGTAGGAATGATCCCTGCTGCAGTCTGTGGGTCTCTTTTTAATCTGCTGAATTTACTGGATTCACCAGTGGTTTGACGAAACTTTCATCGTAGTTCTCTTTCTTGCATGCTGTTGCATTTCAGTCTCTACACAGCGTGTTGGCTAACACCGTATGGCTCCTTTTTGTGTTTTCCAGATTCGCGATGCGGATCAACACATTCAATCATGATTCTGTGTGCCACACCTCTGCACAGAAGTTCCAAAGCGCGCAGCGTTCCATCCCTAGTCGAGATGCTACAGTCTGTACGCCTACATTGCCTTAAAGCTTGTCATCGTGACAGGCTTGCGAACGTAGTGTTGGGTTCCGCCGGAGCGTCTGCTTTTTTGAATAGCTTGGCTTTCCCTATATACCGCTCAGAAGCAGTTACCATGGGGGTTACTTCCAACACTAATAGAAGCCATAGGTATGCCCTTGAAAACACCGAACGAATTCGCTAAAAACGCTAAGGCATTCGTGCGGTGGCCTGATTTTCATTTTGGGTACTGTAATCTTACATCCTCCGCGGTACAACGTGCCTCTGGGGAGATGGGAATGCGTGCCTTGCATAGATAATTTGCTTACCAGATAGTAGGTTTACTGGAGGGGCAGAAGTTGTGGAATGCGCATTTCCTGTACCGTATGGCTCGTTTCGAGGACAGCTGCAACTATACGTACGCTGGTTGCTCCCCAGGTTTTCCAGAAGCTTTTAAATACACTTTCTGATCAGCGCGGTGTATTTATGTGAAAATGAACGACGGATGTTGCCCCTTTAGCCTGTCCATAGAGAGTTTTGTCGTATGCTGTTGTTGAAGGCGACAGAGAATTTGAATGCATGCAGTGTGTTATGCAGGTTGCAGCTCCACGGACCCACAACCGACTATCGAAGCAACAGCGTAGACTGGTTAACGTTCTGCTGAATGCACAAAATATAGACAGTATGTCTCGTGGGCGTATGCATGATTAGCGGGGTGGCGACGCAAGGCCTGATGAGGTGCATGCCCCACGTTTGAGGGTGGCCACTGATGCATTTACGGGCTAATAATTCTCAATCTAAAGTACAGTTACATGGGGCTGATGTTTTGCCATGGGATAGAAAGTACGGTACTGCCATATTCAGTTGAACGCCGGTGATGTATCAGTGCTGGTCCGCACTCCTGCAGCCTCTTTGAGTATGGCGGGACCCTCCTCCTCTGCAATTTATACATTGATATGCATCGCCGCCATGGCGCCCGAATTTTGGGCTTTGTTGGCTGTACGCATAACGGGTATTTACAGCACAGGTAGCTTACACGGACTCGCTTCGGCGCTTCTGATATTTCTTTCCTGTTTTCAATGGGCTAGTAATGTGGACTTCTAATGTGCATACATGCAAACCAACAGTTTGCTTTTGGCAATAAGCTCATTTAAAAACTTTGCATACTGTGGCCTGTCATTGGTTTTAGTTCACAACATTTCACTTATTCTGCAGAGGGAATTTCTATTCAAATGGCTGAGGCGGCATGCTTCCTGGCGCCGGAGCGGCGGAGTCGTGGAATAAGGGCAGGTCTGCCAAAAGCCTACTACTGTGCGCATAGGCTTAGGAACCGTTGTTTATTCTCTAGAAAACTGTCAGCCCACGGAACGGCAAGACGGTGCGTCGGGGTACATACAAGATGGTCTCGTATCCACGAAGCGAGTGGCAGGCTATCTATACATCAACGACAAATCGGCCTCTCTTTACTATGCTCACAAAACAGCATAAAATCTTTAGTTGGTCCGGTGTCATATTCGCTTTTATGTATGCAAGCAACAGACATGGAACCCAGCTTTTTCCTGGTGCACCACATTGCTGTGGCCGCTCCTACCACTGTGAGAATCAGATGCAGAAAGTCTGTACCGTCCCTATATTACTTTGTATATAGAGGAGGCTAGAATTACTATGTCACCAAGACCATGCCAGACAGCCTATACGTTTCGGAACTGTAGTTTGTATGTTTTTTTGCAGCCGAACGTGTCTTACTAATGTTTGAAAGCGGCATAGTGGGCTACGCAGTTATCGCCGATTGTCGTGAGCACTGCAGACCGTCATTATGGTGCTATTTTGCCTTCCTGAATGGCTCCAAAAAGATTCGTTTTAGTGGTGAGCAGGCGGTGCGTTTCAAGGAAGTGAACCCCCAATTCGGTGCTGTCACTTAGAATCATGGGGTATCAGATCTTCTAGCCCCGGCGGTTTTCCAGCGCCGCGGAGTACACGTTTTAGTGGGTTTGCCTTGCCGCTGCACAGGGGACCTTTTTGGCGTTTACCAAACGGAGATAACATAGAATTAAACTTTGTAGGGAACACAGCCAGAGTGGTCTGCTCCATTTGTCTCTTGGGTTTAAGTGGCAGCTGGAAGGTGACAATATACGTATTTGATCGTTTATCACATAACAGTTAATGCTGGCTGTACAGCACTTGGCGCGGAATATAAATTCACAATAATCCACTAGAAGGATGCAACTGTGGGTACAAGCTTGTAGATAACACTGAGGTATCCCACTGTATGAACAGGAAGTCAGTCCACAGCAACACTAGCGAATGCCAATCAGACAGCCCACCACTATGGGAAGAGTTTGCTGGCCATGGAAAGCCTGCAGGTGAGTATCTGGTTTGCTGCATGATGCAAGGAGCGATGGGGTAAGTGATTTTGCAGAAGCGGACTGCCGAAGTCCACGATTGAATGCTGAAGGGAAGTTAGGGAGTTTATCTCGCCAACAGTCAGGAGCATGCTATAGCATCTCCTGGCGGGCCTTGTTGCGCCCTCAATCGGGCCTCTGCCCCCTGCTGCGGTGCAAACTGAAGAATATTCCTTTTCAGTAGCAAGCAGCTCGTGCGTCGGTTGGGCATCGGAGCAACGGAACGCTCGCTTATCAGCATGAAAAATGCATAACTAATATTACTCGCACAGTAGTGGGTATAGGGCGCCGCGTTCCCGTGTTTATTTTGTTGCTGTCATTCTCTGTATGTTGGTACTGAAGACACGCCGCCTGGCTGCACCTGGTAAATTGTAGATGAGTTCCTATTCGAGAGTGATTGGGCCTCATGCTCACACGTACGAACAGCCATGTGGCAGCGGCGTGTCCACTGGTTGGTACCGTCATGCTATGAGGGAGCAACACAACTCATATGCCATGGTTCGCTCCATGCTATGGCTACATTTTTCGCCGAGTGCTGAGATATGGGGAGCATTTACTTTTTCTCTTGGAACAACAGGAAAGGTAGCAGAATGAAGCATTTGCAACGCCAGCATGTGGGTACTCCAGTGTATGCCTACCCCACACCAAGCACATTTGGCTCATGCGGATGCAGAAGCTTCTGGTGGCTTGATCATTGCCTTTCCACTTCAACTAGAGTACCCGACACAGATGTCTCAAATATTCCAGCATCACGACTAGGCTTTCTGCTCACGTAAAGAGCTCTACACCTGAACATGCAAGTGCTATTAGGTATCTGGTGGGGTTGACAGGCTGTACGCACCCGGTTTACACGGGGAACAGACATACAACTGAAAGGCAAAGTCTGCACATGCCCCATCCGCCGAACTAGGCACATGTGAATAGATTATTGTCGCCCACCCATCAGGAGGTATTCTGTGTGAGCTGTCCGCTAAATAGCATATAATTGGTTGAATGCTGGGGCTGCATTCTTCCCCGAGTGCTGAGACATGTGGCGTGTTCTGATCCGTTCTTGAAACAGCAACAGATGACGTGCAGCTTGGCAGCTGCATAATCCGCTCACGTGCTCTCCCGCCTATGTTTACCGGAGAACACACTGTGTAGCACAGTAACGGCCACATCATAAAGGTTTTGAACATCTGGTCCTATATCGCCTTCAACTCTGGATATAGTTGCAACAGTTCTACCTGTATTAGATGTCACAGTAGAATTTACGAAGCACGAGTTCGACGCAGCCGCAGGTTCTAGGGTCTTACGCATATTTGCGGTTACCATTTTTAGTAAGTGTCAATTTTGGTTTGCAGTAGAAAACTTGTATGCCCCTTTGAGATCCCTGCAAGGAGGTATCAAATGTTCCAGCAACACGAGTGGGCTTTCCGCTTACCCAAGGAGGTCTGCACCTAAACCGGCAAGTGATATAAGGTGTCTTGCGGCGTTACCAGGACGTAAGCGACCGGTTTACATGGGAAACAGACACACAACAGAAGGGCAAAGTCTACAGATGCCCCGTCTGTCCATTTACAAAGCCCATGTGAAGAGCATATTGGTGCCGACCCATCAGCAGGGGTTCTGTGTGAGCTGTCCGCTAAATAGTGCACACTTGGTTGGCTGCTGGGGCTGCATTCGTCCCCGAGTGCTGAGACATGTGGCATGTTCTGATCCGTTCGTGAAAAGCAGCAGGTTCCGTTTTGTTTGGCCTTTGCACAATCAGCTTGTGGGTACTCCGACTTATGTTTTGCCGAGAACACACACTGTGCAGCGCGGGAACGGTTGCAATTTACGGTTTTAGAACATCT
>CAJFCX010000028.1:0-39627 GCA_904066255.1 Eimeria sp. OTU-X | reverse complement strand
GCAGCCGCACGTTCCAGGGTCTTGTGTATATGTGCGCGTGCCAAATAGAATAACTGCCACATTTTGTTCTGTAGTCGCATACGTGTATGCTATTTTGAGTTCTTTGCACAGATGTTTCAATCCTTCCCGCTCCCGATCTGGGCTTTCTGCTTACCCAAGGAGGTCTGCACCTAAGCCGGCAAGTGCTATGAGGTATCTGGTGGCATTTGCAGGCTGTAAGCACGCGGCGTACATGGAGAACAGACACACAACAGCAGGGCAAAGTCTACAGATGCCCCGTCTGTCCATTTACAAAGCCAATGTGAAGAGCATATTGGTGCCGACCCATCAGCAGGGGTTCTGTGTGAGCTGTCCGCTAAATAGTGCACACTTGGTTGGCTGCTGGGGCATTCGTCCCCGAGTGCTGAGACATGTGGCATGTTCTGATCCGTTCGTGAAAAGCAGCAGGTTCCGTTTTGTTTGGCCTTTGCACAATCAGCTTGTGGGTACTCCGACTTATGTTTTGCCGAGAACACACACTGTGCAGCGCGGGAACGGTTGCAATTTAAGGGTTTAGAACATCTGGTCCTATGTCACCTTCAACTCTGGATATAATTGCAACAGTTCTACCTGTGTTACATATCACAGTAAAATTTACGAAGCACGAGTTCGACGCAGCCGCGCGTTCCAGGGTCTTGCGCATATCTGGTGTTACCAGTTAGAATAACTGTCACGTTTGGTTTGCAGTAGAAAACGTGTATGCCCCTTTGAGATCCCTGCAAGGAGGTATCAGATGTTCCAGCAACAGGCGTGGGCTTCCCGCTTACCCAAGGAGGTCTGCACCTAAACCGGCAAGTGCTATGAGGTATCTGGTGGCATTTGCAGGCTGTAAGCACGCGGCGTACATGGAGAACAGACACACAACAGAAGGGCAAAGTCTACAGATGCCCCGCCTGTCCATTTACAAAGCCAATGTGAAGAGCATATTGGTGCCGACCCATCAGCAGGGGTTCTGTGTGAGCTGCCCGCTAAATAGTGCACACTTGGTTGGCTGCTGGGGCTGCATTCGTCCCCGAGTGCTGAGACATGTGGCATGTTCTGATCCGTTCGTGAAAAGCAGCAGGTTCCGTTTTGTTTGGCCTTTGCACAATCAGCTTGTGGGTACTCCGACTTATGTTTTGCCGAGAACACACACTGTGCAGCGCGGGAACGGTTGCAATTTAAGGGTTTAGAACATCTGGTCCTATGTCACCTTCAACTCTGGATATAATTGCAACAGTTCTACCTGTGTTGCATATCACAGTAAAATTTACGAAGCACGAGTTCGACGCAGCCGCACGTTCCAGGGTCTTGCGCATATCTGCGCGTGCCAAATAGAATAACTGCTACATTTGTTCTGTAGTCGCATACGTGTATGCTATTTTGAGTTCTTTGCACAGATGTTTCAATCCTTCCCGCTCCCGATCTGGGCTTTCTGCTTACCCAAGGAGGTCTGCACCTAAACCGGCAAGTGCTCTGAGGTATCTGGTGGCATTTGCAGGCTGTAAGCACCCGGTGTACATGGAGAACAGACACACAACAGAAGGGCAAAGTCTACAGATGCCCCGCCTGTCCATTTACAAAGCCAATGTGAAGAGCATATTGGTGCCGACCCATCAGCAGGGGTTCCGTGTGAGCTGTCCGCTAAATAGTGCATACTTGGTTGGCTGCTGGGGCTGCATTCGTCCCCGAGTGCTGAGACATGTGGCATGTTCTGATCCGTTCGTGAAAAAGCAGCAGGTTCCGTTTTGTTTGGCCTTTGCACAATCAGCTTGTGGGTACTCCGACTTATGTTTTGCCGAGAACACACACTGTGCAGCGCGGGAACGGTTGCAATTTAAGGGTTTAGAACATCTGGTCCTATATCGCCTTCAACTCTGGATATAGCTGCAACAGTTCTACCTGTGTTACATATCACAGTAAAATTTACGAAGCACGAGTTCGACGCAGCCGCACGTTCCAGGGTCTTGTGTATATGTGCGCGTGCCAAATAGAATAACTGCCACATTTTGTTCTGTAGTCGCATACGTGTATGCTATTTTGAGTTCTTTGCACAGATGTTTCAATCCTTCCAGCTCCCGATCTGGGCTTTCTGCTTAGCCAAGGAGGTCTGCACCTAAACCGGCAAGTGCTATGAGGTATCTGGTGGCGTTGATAGAGAGTAAGCACGCGGTGTACAAGGGGGACAGGCACACAACAGAAGGGCAAAGTCTACAGATGCCCCGTCTGTCCAATTACAAGGCAAATGTGAACAGATTATTGGTGCCGACCCATCAGCAGGGGTTCCGTGTGAGCTGTCCGCTAAATAGCGCATACTTGGTTGGCTGCTGGGGCTGCATTCTTCCCCAAGTAGAGACATGTGACGCCTTCCCATCCGTTCTTGAAACAGTAACAGAAGACGCTTAGTTTGGCCTCACTCAGCCTGTGGGTACTCCGACTTATGTTTTGCCGAGAACACACACTGTGCAGCGAGGAAACGATCTCGGCTTACAGGTTAAGAACAGCTCTTCCTATATCATTTTCAACTCTGGATATAGTTGCAACAGTTCTACCTGTGTTACATATCACAGTAAAATTTACGAAGCACGAGTTCGACGCAGCCGCGCGTTCCAGGGTCTTGCGCATATCTGGTGTTACCAGTTAGAATAACTGTCACTTTTGGTTTGAAGTAGAAAACGTGTATGCTACTGCAAGTGTCCAGCACAGGCATCTCAAACGTTCCGACACGCTGACCGGGCTTTTCGCTCACCCAAAGAGGTCTAAACCACCTAGGCATGCAAATGCGATGAGGTATCTGGCGGCGCTGGCAGGATGTAAGCGCCATTTATATACGAGAGGTAGGCACTCACCACGAAAGTGCAAAGTATGTGTATGCGCCGCATGCAGAACCACCAGACCAGTCTAAACAAAATAATGACAATGCCGGTAATTCCCACTAAGGAGCAGCTATGCCGTATGAGGTGAACGCTTAATAGCTCATACTTGGTTGCATGCTGTGGCCGAGTGCTGAGGCATGAGGCGTATGCGTATCCTGACTTGTAATAGATATTAATGAAGGCTCTCGGCACAAAGTGTGTGCAATATATACCTGGAGAAAGGTTGCTGAGTGTTTTGGAGTTTCCTTAAAACACGCATATTAAATCTAGGAGGGTGAAATTGACTTGCGTGCCTGACGGCTACCGCACGATTGCACTGTACACGTATACATTTACGTTCAAAAACATATCAGGGGTTGGCTAGTCGTGGAATGTACAGGAAGTGCGCCTTTGGTTGACCGGAGTTCTCCCGAAGTTATTAATATGTTTTCAGCTACATTGGCGTAGTAGCTCGCTTTTCACCCCACTGCACACATCATCTGCCATGTCTGTCATGCCATCTCTGGTTCAAGTAGGCCTTTGTGATGGTAAGCAGGCCGTGCGTGTTGTTGTCCTTAGCAACATACTCTTTTCCAAGCTGTATACTGTGTCATTCCAAATTAGTTTCCCGTTGAGATGGTGATGGATGTGGACGCATATTTTTTGAAAATAGCGCTAAGGCGTTTTCAATGATTGTAAATGTGGGCACCATATTGTTGCCGCTTGCCGCAGATGCTTTTGAAGTTGTACTTTTGGGTGTACCGGGGATTCCCGTTGGCTGTTCCCAGGTTTCCGCTGTACGTACGCTTTCTTTGCAGGAGCGGGCTTTGACCACTGACCGTCTACTGTCGCTTGCAGTTCTCCGGTTTGGTGATGAGTAGGGAGTGGGTCTCATTGAATAGCTGCTCGTAGGAACAGTTGCTTATTTCGACCTGACACTTTAGTTTCTCGTTGGGATGCTGATGCACTGTTGGCTGAGATATTTGCGAAAATACCGACGTGAATTTTTCAACTAGTGTAATCATATGCATCATGTTTCTGAGGCATGTAATGAGGTTTTCCGGCTTTACGATGTTTTTCTGTCGGCTGTGCCACGGTTTTGTGCCGGCGGTTCACGTGTTTTTTGTTGGCCTTTTCTCGGGGTTTCTGTATTGCTTTTTGTATGGTCCAGGCGCTGACGTTAGCGTCCGTCCGCGAACCATCATTTACAGGAGCCCGTCGCGGTGATGAGTAGGCAGTGCGTCTTATTGCTTGTAGTACCAGAAGCTATTCAGCTGGTTGTAATGGCCTCCCGAAGTAGCTTCGCAATGCAATGAGAATGCGCGCTTGGTCGCTTGCTTTGCGGCAATTCCGTTGCCAACATCAGCTTCTTGCAAGGAGTGCTGTTCGAGCAGCAGGTGTTAGACTGTAATCGGGATTTCCGTGTGTTTCGTTTACAGTTCAGGCACTGACGTTAGCAGCTGTCCGTCTAGCCCAACCTGAAGTAGCCCTTTTTGGTGGTGAGTAGGCAGTGGGTTATGCTGGTGCTATTACCTGGCGTTATTCGTTTGCTCTGTAGACCCTATTGAATTGGCTTCGCGTTGCAGTGCTGATGCACATTTGGCACCGTTTTTTCATCCAGGCTTGCTTGATGATTTGTTTACCAGAATAAAATACATTTATGGCATACTGCAGCCTCGTTTTACGAATCGTTTCGAAGGAACGATGCTCTTTGTTGGCTGAACCCCAGTTTTATGTTGCCTGTACCAGAGTTTTCTGTATGCCTACGTATGCTCTGCAGATGAGGACTTGAGCTTCCGTTAGTCTGGTAAAAATTGTAGTAATGCGTGTCCTTGGTGAGTAGCTAGTGCGTTTCACTGTGTCCTAGTAACAAACCTGCTAATCCCTGCTACTCGAGGCCCGACGCAATCTATTCTTGAAGATGCCATGATTATTGGTTGTCTACCCAGTTTTGGGGTGGGCTTGATCATGAGCTTCGGTGTGCATTCTTATTCGATGAATACTCGGACGTTAGCTTCCGTCCAGCTAGCGCCATTGGCACAGTAGTACGCCTCGATGGTGAGTAGCAAGTACGTCTTACGGTCCCTAGTAACAATCGTTATTCAATTGTGTTGTCAATCCCGTCGAATTATTTTCTCGTTGCGATTATGATACGCGCTTTTCCGCTTATTTTCCAACCAAAACCACTGTAAGTTTTAAATTAATAATCGTATGCGGCATCTTGCGGTCTTTGGCAATGCGCAATTTCGAAAATAGGCTGTTTTGCGTCGATCATGCTGGGATTTTGTGTTGAATGTAGCCACGTCTCCTGCATGCTAACGTCTACATCGCAAACGCGGATTCAAACTACCATGCCCCACATTCATGTGTTGTCCACTGTACAGGATGAGGTTGTACGCCTAGAGGCTTCCCTGTTTGATTCTTCAGTCTCCTTCCTATTGGCCACGATGCACACAGAGGTTCGGCATACCAGTGGATAGCACAACGTGGTCATGTCCCGAGCGTTTCAAAGCACACTGTAGTGTGGATAACTGTTTCGATTACATCTTTACTGTTGTATATGTTTGCTGCTCACGAGTAGAAAGTACGCTGGTCGCAGTTTTATCGCGTGCTATATTGCCCAATAGCCGGTGGTCATATCCACGGCTAGTATTAACGTAGGTGTGCGTAGAGAGATCGTTTACTTCGTGAAATCTTAATTCAGTTACCTGCAGCTCAAATGGATTAATGTGTATGCAGGTGCTGAGGCACCTGCTTAGAATGAACTCCTTAGGGAAAGAAAATGTTCCCTGGGTACTAGATATGGAAGGTCAGCTGCATGTTCGGATGATGTGATGAAGCTATATTATTCGACGGCTTCTCGCTTTCACAGGAAGTGAGTTGACCGCAAAGTAAAAGCAGTGCACCACACAAACAACAGCATGGCCCATCTGAATATCGCAGAAGCAATGCATACTGGCCACCTGGATTTTGTGTGCTGCTGGTTATTCTACGTTATGTGGTGGTGGTTCTGAAAAGCTGCCATCGGGCAGTGTGAGCCTACCTGTTCCAAGACGGTTACGCTTCACTTTCATACGCCGCCAGCATGGGAAGGTTCGCGTCAGCTGTGTATCAGTTTTGTGAACAATGCATAAGCCGGCGGCTACCAGTGAATTTTGGTAGCTGGGAAGGCCACATAACTTTGCTGTATGATCTGTCCAACGTTTGCCCAACTGCGTTCGTAGTGGCGCTCATATTTTTGTTTGGCAAATCTATAAGAGGACAGCTCGGGTGTAAGGCGGTGAATCAGGTACATGTGTGTCTAAACAACTCTGCAAGTTCAGCTAGTGCGTTGGGTGCAGACCAGGCAACAGTAACTGTAGCTGGCGTGAGATAGATTTTACGCTGGGCAGTTTACCAGCGAAACGTAGTAGCACAGAGATGTCAGTCCCTTTATCTTCAAATCAGTTGGGCAAGCATTGGACAGATCATACAGCAAAGTTATGTGGCCTTCCCACCTACCAAAATCCACTGGCACATATAGTATATGGCTTTGTAGTCACAACACTGTCCATTTGTATCCACAGCAGCGTGGAGGGTTCGGCTTCACTTGCTGGAGTAATGGAATGATAGGAACGCACACGAATATGAACCCGGGCCCCTTATGGGGCAACAGTGCTAGTAGAGGTTTTGAACTACCAGTACGTGAGTTTGGTATCCAAATCAGCAAAGGTAGGATGGTGGAAAAGTCCTTTCTCAAGTACCGAGCCGTCGTCGTACTCTGGACGTAAATAGGCTTATATCCGTACGTTATAGAACCCATGCAGTCTATTTACATCCAACGTTTACTCAAGAGGAGCGTTTAGAGCAGTAAGCGTTATTACAGCGACGAGTGGTCAATGGCGCAGGCCATTATGCCGTCTACTCTTTGTGTATTGTAGGGTGCCGTCTTATCCGTTCAATGCATCTGCGGGCCGAAGATTCCTAAGGCCCGCCTAGGTGCCGTATTTTCCCACTTCCCAAGTTCATTAAAACATGGCGGGTTCCCTTTCACCATCGCCTGCGTGAGTGGAGACAATCCCCCTGCTTGAGCAAGGTTTCACAACCAGTTAAATGAGATTGCTCATCCTTCAGCATGTACGCCATACCGACTGCGTCTTCAGCCGAATGGATAGATTGAACCAGTAGTAACCACTAGCTAGTGTTCTACCGTGTTGCCGATTTCATGTACCCTGGCAAACGCTGCGAAGATAACCTTTGATCTAGGCAACCCGTGCAGTGTTATTATTGGGCAGGAGACGTATATAGCTATGCGTTTTGAACTTGCGCAGGACGTAAGGCTGCTGGAAAGACACGGTGATAACTAGAAGATGCTTTCACGCCGTTGGTTCCGGTTGAAAGACCCACATTCCCACGTTTGTGAAGCCGGCGTTTCCTGTGCCTAGTGCGAGTCACTGGAAGGCTTCCTCACGCGTTGGCACCAACACTACAGACGCGCGGTTTACATATTGAGAGTGCATATACGTATCACCAGCTTTTCCTATCTATTGACTGGGTAAGATTGTGCGTTTCGTGAACCAGCTGACGGTGGGCGCTGCAATCTGTTGTACCCCACGCGTGAGCACTGGTTGCTCGTCTTGACGAAGCCAAGATCTCCCTCTGGAGTACACTGCCTCACAGCGAGACAGTCCATAGTGCAGTGGTGTGGTAGGTGTTTGTGGCGGGACATTGGTTATCGATGGGTTGGGCAAGTCTCGGATGACGCCTTTTATAATACAGGTCATCGTTCTAGAACTCCCGTGCCCTTGGTAAGCTGCTGGACCTCCTGTTGTGCTTTCTCTAAATCTTCTCAAGTTGTGGAATTATCTTGCAGAGCTGGTGCTTACCAACAGCAAGTAAGCGTTTGACACACAGATGACCGTAGGCGCCCGGTTCCAAGACATGAAATGTAATGTTCAGCATCACTGCACTTCTTACGAGTTTATGGACTGAAGGCAAACTGTGCAACCGCTTGCAAACTATCATGCGTTTTTGCAGGATGCAAATGAACCGTGGTGCTTGAGTAAAAGTGGCAACAGGCGGGAACTCTGAATTTTCAGAAAGTTCGTTTTACCTTGCCTTGCTCGCAAAATACAGCGAGTAAGAACAGCAATTTTGAGAACACAGACGAATACGTTTGAACGAATCCAGAGTTCGGTAGAGCGTTAGAGCGTTTCATCGCCCTTCGCCTCATGGGCCCCAAGGGTGCCTTTACATCTTTGCATTACCGCGGTTTTGTGACAATGACTGTGGCCTCTGCGAAGTGTCGTCGCTTGGGCGGCTGCTTAGGCTCATCAATACTCAACGTTAACTCCCCCTTCTCAACGAATCAGACCTATAACCCCGCACCTGGTGTTCTGGCAGTTTCGTGCCCTCACGTTTGTGCCATCTGGGTCTTGGTGGCACGACGATGGCGGGAGTGTCTACAACAACAAAATGAACGCAACGTGTATTGTTTGTACTAGGCTGTTCTCCCCGTTCGGCACTCTGTTCGATTGTGCCTACTCCATATATTCTGATTTTCTGCGACGTTCAGCAAGTAGGTGTTTGGCGATTTGTTTCTAGGCCGCTACTAATACATCTCAAAGGCATTTGTCAAAAGCGTTCATGTTTGATATAGCTCCATCCTGCTCCAGTATGTGCGTTCCATTTGTAGACGGTGGCACGTAATCGTGTTACGCACTCTGCCATCTGTGGCTGCATATTCAGCTGCCCTGAAAGTGGAAGCGTCATGCTTGGCAGTCGACATTGTGTTACGTGCCTTGTGAGCAGGATAACTTTTGTGGGTAGGCAAACTCTTGGTGTGAAGTGTGTACCAGTATGTACAGCAAGCGGAGGATTCGAAAAATTTAAGGCATTTATGAGATAGCTACCGTCTCTCAACCAATCTACCAGTTATGATGGGGAGTTTTATTAATATTTTGCCATGCCTAGGAACCACTCTGCGTATAAATGTTGTATTGTGGAGACTCTCAGGCATGGAAATTCGTGAGGTTTTCACAATCCTGTCAGCTGTAAAAGCTTATCGTTGGTCTTGTGGATTTCAATTTGCCATTCCACCTTGCAGATTAAGCCCAGGAGCAGAAGCATTCGGGTGTTTTCGTAGGCGGTATTAAGAGGCAACAGCAGGTTCGCTCTTGTGTTCATTTGCGCATCACTAACTGCCGGAGGTATCGTCTCCTAGGCGGTGAGATTTTGGGAGACGAATGTTCTAGGAGATGTCACATTAGCGGTAGCTCCACCCACCACAATGCTTGTCCTGCTGTTTAACGTAGTCTCCTTGTTTAGCAAGGAACGGAGCGTCGATACTGGCAGCTAATGGCAATTTGACCAGCACGTAATGTATTTGGAGACTCTTTCAAATATCTAGAGTACATCCAGTGAAATCCACTGCAGGCGGTGCGTCTGCTTGCATATGAGACAGTGCATTTGCTTAAAGCAGTGGGCGAGCATCATGCATTTTGTTTGGACGAATTCCATTATCATATTGCTGGGTTGTTGCAGAGTAATACAACGTTACGGCTTGGCTCCAAGAAGCCTAATTGGAAAATTGGCTGTCCCTGCTGCATGAAATCACATTCGTCCTCGATTCCGTGCGCCGGCAGAGCGTGAGCCTTGTGGCGGACGAGGGCAGCCGGAGGCTAAGAACGCAGACGTGGTAGTCAATGACGAAGGCATCTTGACTGCTACAAAATAGTTGTGTGGTGTACTACGGCTAAAAGCTGTATGTTGAGGAAGGGAAACACGCAAACGGTTGGCTCGGTCTCCTGTCTGATTTGTATATGAGGCGTGATGGAATGTGTGCGCATTCTTCTCGACAGATAACTGGCTGGCATTTTATCATATATCCACACATAACGGCTCACATTTTATTTCCACATTTGACCGTTTGCCTTAGGGCCCAGAACAACAAGTCACAGAATACTAGATGTCAACATATCTGTACAGAACGAGGGGTGGTCAAGCGTGTCAGTACGCACCAAAAATCGGCAAGCTCAACGACGAGTCTATGTATATCTAGATTGTACGCTTTTTACGGTTCCTCCCTTCGAATGCTCCCTTTGTAGGGTCCGCCTAGAGAGGGGGATGTCTAGTACCGGCGGCGCACGAATGTTTCATTTGTTTGCAATATCAGTTACTCTTGTCGACGAGATTGACCTTTAGGCTCTGGCTGTCTTGCACAGTTGACATTACGGCCGCTCTGCTACTCGGTAATATGCAGAAGGTGGGCTTAATGGTATACCAGCACCATACAATTGACTCTTCGACATTAATTCTATCCAGGCGACCTGTACAGTCTTTCCCTTTGGTGGCATGGACGCATTGCCGGACCTGGTAGATATTCTGTTTGCCGTTTCTAGCTGTATGTGGCTCTCCTTCGGAGGTGGACAATATTGTAGGTGACGGCAAGCAACAACATATCATGTCGAACGAGATTGGCTAAAGCGGTGCAACTAGGAGCATTAATGCCCAGGAGCTTCAACAGGTGCTAGCCAGCACAAAGTCACCTGAGCTGACGCCCAGGTTGCCAAAAGGCATTTTTAACGCCCTTTGGGCTTTGTTTCAGGACGTGAGTATTTTACATGGATTTCGCCGCCGTCTGGTAACTTGCATTACTAAATAGCCGCTTAATATTGTTTTCGAGAAAGCCTTCTAAAGCTGTGGACGCTTCCCACTTGCGTTGAGTGCCTTGCCCAGTTGCCAGAGTCATTGGTAGCTTTTGCAGCACAAGAATGGTGTCTCGTTTCTTGCATATTACTTAACGAGGACAGTACAAGCGTAGTGGAAGCGAATGCACGTCTTAATGGACATCCAGATGGTGAGTGCCATCGAGCACAGGTTTCAGGCAAACGCCTTTCTGCAAAGGCACTCTCTCAGGTAGTGGTAGATCATTATCTGTGTGGTCAAGCCGAAGAACCACTATCCTTTATGTGTCTCAGAACTCATATAATTGACAATGCTACCATGAATTCTTGAATACTTAGGTTGTACGGTTTTTAGTGGGCGTTCTTTTCTTCCATGCAGTCGAACATGGGGAGGCGAGGTTAATGGAAACGTGGAATTACTCCTTTTGCTGTAATAACAGGGGCTTGCAGCAATGAGTTCAAGTGTTTCTTATGTTCGTTAAGGGGGGCTCTCCCCTTGACTGGAGTTGCGGTGCCGCGGGTGGTGCGCTCTTGAGTGAGAGAGTCACCCCTATGTCGCACGTTTGACTGGTGACCTCTTGAAAAGGTATTTTCTTGGACGATGGATGGGCGAGGTTAGTGCCCATGAACTACTTTCGTGCGTCAGCTAGCATTGATACCCAAGGCATTATTACGTTTGCCTGATAATGACTGTATCCATTTTGAAGTGCAGCCCGTTCCGCGATTGCGTAGGCCCAGTATGAAGTGTCATTCCTTTTTCACCCCCAACAGAATCAAGCATTTGACCAAGCTTATGTTGTGAGTGCTTTTCCGGTGCGAGAAGCTTGGGCCATCTCTTGGTGTGCAGCATAACATGCCAGCCTGTGCCGGTCCACATGGTGCCAGTGTCAGTCTTGATACGAATAATGTGGTGTAGCTGGCTGTAGTAATACCTTCGTGGTATTTTGCAATGCTGTTGGAGCTCTTATTTTTGTATCCGCTACTGACCTCTGGTCTTCGCTGCCGCGTAGAATGTATGTGTTTGACGCTGGCTGGTTGCAAATTTGCTTCGGCATCAGCACCCCTTTGATACTGCTGTGCCGTGCCTGCAGTCATTTATGGTTTCAGGAATGTTTATATCAATTGGGCCTACCAGATATACGAAACGCGGGGCGGGCACCAGCACCACCGCTTATCTGGAGAGGGGCTTCACGAACCCTTTTTCATAACTGTGGCTGTTATTCCGCTTCCATTGGGCTTTAAAATATCTTCGGGCATACTTAGTAGGGTACCAAGTTCGATTGCCGTTCATGGCGATTTGAAGGGAGTAAGTGCTCTGCTGAATCTGGCCACTAGGCTGGCAGACTAAGCACGACAGTAAGCACGTCAAACAGCCAGCAACTGTATCATTGTATACATATTTTCCACTTCGTAAAAAAGAGTGGGTCGTTAAGGTTTTCACCGATTGACCTTATAGGGGGAGCTGAAACTTTCAGCTGGGAGACGGCAGAAGGGCAGATGCACCTCGTCGACTCTTCTTGCAACAGCCGATTGTGATCACTCGCAGTAGTGTAATCTGTATTGTCTCCTTGTGACCATGGCTATGCGATTGCGATAAGCCACATCGCTTCAAAAATACCTTCGAGTTTGTATTGCATGCAAAGTCTCTCGTTCGGATGCCCATACTGCATGATTTGCCTCGACAAAGAGCCTGTAGTGGTAACAGAATTGGATGTTTCATGAAGAAGCTTAACATGGGTTTCAATACGATGCCTAGCATCGTTGATTGAAATCGGCATTCATGCATACGTCTTTGCGGTATGCTGTTATTTTCCTACGGTGCACAGCAATAGGCTCAGCCAAAGCTGACGATGTAACCTCTCTCCACTCAGGTTCCCAAGTAGCACAAGGATTGATAATATTGCAAACAGCCGGGGGCCATGTGAATAGTGCTCGCCGAGTGTTGTTTGTATGGCGTGAAGAGTGTGCGTCATTTGCCAGAGTACTGGAATAAGTTTCAAGCGGCTTCAGCTTGAGTGTTGAAATGCGCTTTACACTTACTGGATACGTTTCTATTTTTCGTTGGTTGCCGATGTATGCCATTTTTTCTGTGGGGTAAGCTGTTTCGCATATGAAAGGCCAGGGCATCTTTATTATTCGGACTAAAAGCCTTGCACCTAGTCGGAATTACGGCGGCATTTACAGTACGTCGTACTCCGCTTGCGACCAGCGGCGTGTCTTGAAGTCTCAGTTCTTTATTGCCGTAGCCACACAAACGAACCCTCTTCCCTTGTTGGATGTCAAGGAGGAGACTCCTCGATGACATCGTTGAATACCTTTCTCTTGCGATAACCCAAATTAAGCCTGGTTGTTCTTTTTGGAGCTCATTGCTGGCACTGTTGGCCGGAACGGTTGAGTGTGGTGTTGTGAAGGTGCGGCGGTAGGGTGACGCAGTTGGAAGAAATGCCTTGAATGTAATTCACCTCTGAGGTCGGCTGAATGTGGTAAATGCCCAAGCAAATATAATAGATGTACCAATACGGCAACTAACGTAGTTATGATACTGCCAGTTGCCATGCGCTGTGTGAATGTGAATGCTCCCGTTTGCCCCGCAGCGGGTAAGTGGTTGCGGAGGGGTTAACCCAAGCCTGTACTAAAATCTCCTGAAAACCCGGCGCCAGTACGGACAGTTTTCCTTAGGAACAGGCGCATTCATGCCTGTGCCTCCACAGTGAGAACCGGATAGCTTGCAACGAACAAGACGTATCTGTCGACTTTGCACATGTATTTCTTCAGGAGTACTAGTGTTGTTCCCCGGGCCCTTGCTGCGACAGCCCATGAGCGTGGCTGCCCCTGTTGCCCAATCTTTATGCACCAGAATGCTGCGGTAATCTGACAGCGAGTACGGCCTCCATGTTTTATGGTCAGTGCGCCAGTGATTGTTCTCACGATAAGGCCTAAGGCTAATCAAGGGTGACGACCACATAACCTCTGTGTATAATGGCACTCATGAAGACGTCGAAGATGGCTTCAGGCAGGTTTGGGTGCGTATGTGTGCGTGTTCCGATACTTCATGATGACTTGGAGGCTCCTCTCGTGGATGATTGCTTGTTGCATTTGTTTAAAGGGTATCTAGTTTAACATTCCCTTTTCATCCTCAGTAGATTTCCATGAGTTTTGCGTTCGGTGTTGCCTCCGTTGTTTCATTAAACTGTGGTTTGTGCCCGTTACGCGGGACCAAGTGCTTTGCCCCTCAGCTGCAGAGTTTGAAGGTGTCAAAATGCTTGGCTCATGGCATTGATATTTGGGTCGCCTGTTTCAATGAATTTCTTGAGTCTCCGACAGTTTGTGGTATTTCTTCGTCCAGCTCATACGTGGTTTGGTAGCCTTTGCCGATATGTTCACCTCTGGCTGCCTGTGCTCTTGAGTTGCTGGTTCCAGGTCAGTTGCTGCACACGTGTAATGCGTACCTAATACACCTCTGCATACACCCTTGTTAAAACTCCATTTTATCCATGGTGTATCTCCACAAGCAGCAACGCCTTTCGCTGGAAATCTCGCTTTTGCGCATTCGAAAGCATCCATGCAGCTACAGCGGGCCAGATGCGAACCCGCTGTCAAATATGGGGGAAACAGGCGTCGTTTCACCGTTTTGCCGTGTACAAGGTACACGCGACAGTGCTGCAACATCTAGATGCTGCTTAAGTGAGCTCAGGGTACTGAATATGCCTGCTCGTGATGCTACTAGTTTGTGCGTACTAGCTTTATTTGCTTGAACGCGTCTTGCTGATCGGTTGCATAATGGTAGACTGGGAGCCACTGGGGTAGGGTTTCGCTGCCGTAAGGCTACCTATGGGAGGCAGAAGCGTTTACTGTGCCAATAGGAAGGCCTCAGACCTGCAGGGGCATCAATGCCACCCGGTAACCTGCCTAAGCCTTCCTAATCGCAGCAGCAATCCTGAACGCTCGAAACATTGAAGGGAACTCCTTTGTTTCTTTTGCGAACCTCGGTGGGTTACAGTTGGTAAGCTACAATTTATCAGGTATTCAAAGGGGTGCTCGTACTCAGAAATTCCAGACCCTTGAGAAGCCAGTGTATCCGTAGCCAAACACAGCTCCAGCTTGTATAATGTGAGATCCCCGATACGCCAGGGAGTTCTGTTGCTAAACAACAACTAAAGGCTCTAGAGATTCCGATAGGCGCTTTTGTAAAGCACTATTACAGTTATCCACACCCGAGGAATGCGACTCAAATGGGTCCGCTGTTCGCTTGCACGTGCTATGTTAATACCACTGTGCGAGCATCAGCAAGTGCGTAAATTGGCGCATTAGCAGAGTTTTTTTAGAGGAACACAAGCACTCTGTGGAGCAACCGGGAGTCTAGCTCAGTGAGTGTACTATGAATTCGGCTACCTCAACGCGTCGCTTCCATGAACTGATGACTCGAAGAGAAAGCTTTGAATGAAGCGTGGGAATGGGGTTGGTTATGCAAAGTACAACCACATCTCTTGTGATTCACTGGGTGGCACATGTAGTCAAGACTTCACCGGCGTCTATCTTATTACGATTTCATTTTGTATTGGGGCCGCATTCTTTTTCGCAGCCTATGAGCATACCTTGGCAGCAGGATTTGCTGGCACGTTTTGCTCTTGTTCCACTGTATTCACCTATTTACCTGTAAAAACAACACGTGAATGCATGTGCAGAGAGTACGCGTTGAGCGCCTCCACGATACATTGTTGGATCTGCAGCCCAGATTTTGCCTTGTATCCACTTCTTCCCAGATATAGACATGGGAGCCTGGTTACCTGCGGCAGCAGATAGCAGCCTAACCATTTGTGTTTCATTTCAGTTGCCGCTTAGGTAGTACATACGTTGTCCGAGATAACCGGAAGGTGGGCTGGATGCATTTATTCCTTGTACAGCTTTTCCGTTTGCAGCGAGACAGGCAGCACACCGTTTACAGTATATTTCACGTTCACCGCGCCATCTCTGTATACTGCAGCAATAAACCAATGCATTAGTAATCTGAGGGCTTGTTTCTAGAGGTGGGCCAAACAACGTTGATACTTGCCTTGAGGGTTGGCTGGGATCACGGTTGGTCTGTGCTAGCGATCACAGTTTTAGCGGGGAGTTCATCTGCAGCCGAGTTTCTAATTGGCGATCAGCTTCCTTGCATCCTTGTGTAGGTGCCATTTCAGATGCCATTTTAACGGATGCCAGAGTCCATTATTACGTTACAGTGATTGCTGAGAAATACTGAGGTATTTCATCTGCCACCGAGTAGATGCACGCTGCTCTCAACACAGCAATATCTAGTGCCCATGATAAGCAGCCGCGCCGGCCATCATTACTTGCTGCGCTTAATTTCATTGCCTGCTTCTTGGGCAGATTAATACTTTTCTTCTGTGCATTGCTAGGTTCTGCACAGTATTAGGCAGCGCATCTTATACTTCACTTAGCAGCAACCAGCACGCTAACGAAGAGCCTTCTGAGTATATTACGAGACGGGCAGTAGCATCATGCGTACTAGTTTTACAAAGTTGCTGGCGTTCAAAGCACCGATCTGTTTATGCGCCCGGTTTGCATTTTCTCCAATCGTACAGCAAGTAAGCCGTGGGGACGGCTTCGGCTGGTTCTGCATGTTCAACCCAGATTCTGCAGTGCATAAAACTGCTTGCATGAAGCCTGCGATGTTCACCATGGTTGAGCCATACCGGTGCGCGCCTCCGCACATTATCGGTGGTGAATAATCTCATCATACACAGTGCTTAGGCCGTACAAGCTGTGGCCGACCGTGTAAGAATTATGCTGTGGCTTGTTTCGTCCGAGCCACAGCACGTGGATAAATTTGTGAAATCATCTTAGGCTTGGACGTGGCCTACTGCACCAGACTAAAGGAACACAGAACACCAGCATGATGCTTCGCTGTTGGGTTGCCATGCACGGTGGTAGTAGTGCCGATGATGCCGTCGTAAAACGCGAGGTGTTCTCGATTGCCACCGAGTAGGTGCATGCTGTTCTGAGCTCTGCAATATGTACTGCCACTGATAAGCAATGACACCGAGCAGCTCTCCGTGCTGAACCCAATTCCATTGCTTGTCGTTTAGTGGAAACTTCTGTTTCCCCATTGACGAGGCACTTCAGTCATTTTGCTCTCGGCTCGGGCCACTTTGAAAGGAAATCCACATATTCCGGATGTACTCGCATGCGTTGCCGTAGTTTAAAGGAGCGCTGAAGATTAGGCAAAAATGGTTGAAGGTGAGCAGCATTGGTGCTTGGTACACCACGAGAGGAGACCTTGCCGTTGGCTTCTCCTTGAGTAGACGACCACGTTGATGTTGTGCATTGTTGGGTTATCCGCATTATTATGCAACTCAATTGAATACTTGCGTGAGGGTAACTAATGTTTACTGGAATGTTCCACTGAGGCGCAATCAGCATGCTAACGAAGGACCTTCTGAGTGCATTACGAGACAGGCAGTAGCACCATGCCTACTAGCTTTACAACATTGCTGGCTTTCAAAGCATCGCTGTCGTGTGCCCGGTTTGCATTTTACCAATCGCGCAGCAAGTGAGCGACGGAGGCGACTTCGGTTGGTACATAAACTGCTAGCATGAAGCCTGAGCTGGTCAGCAGTTACGTATACCGGTGTGCACCGTTGCACTCAATCGGTGGAGTATAATATAATCTTACAGACTTCATGGGCCGTACAAGCTGTGGCCGGTCGTGTAAGAATTCTGTTGTGGCTTGTTTCGTCCGGGCCACATACGTGCAGAAATTGGTAAGGTCTTCTTAAGCTTGGGCATGTTCTGTTGGCACCAGACTAAAGGAACACAGAACACCAGCATGATGCTTCTTTGCTTGGTGCCTTGTATGGTGCTAGTAGTGCCAGTGATGTCGTCGTAAAACACGAGGTGTTCTCGACTGCCACCGAATAGGTGCATGCTGTTCTGAGCTCTCCACTACGTACTGCCACTGATACGCAGTCGCAACAAACAGCACTCCTTGCTGCACCCAACTCCATTGCCTGTCGTTTAGTGGAAGCCTCGGCTTCTCCAATGACTAGGAATTACAGTCATTTTGAGCTGGAGCCTAGTGAAAGGAAACCCACGTATTTCGGATGTGACCGCAGACGTCGCCTTCATTTAGGGGAGCTCTAAAGATGAGGGCGGAAACGGTTGTAGGTGAGAACCTTTGGTGCTTGGCACACCACGAGAGGAGGCTTTGCCGTTGGCTTCTTCTCTAGTAGACGAAAATGTTGATGTTGTGCATTGTTGGGTTATCCGCATGATTACGGTCAATTGATTACTTGCGTGGGGGTAACTAATGTACTGTTCCACTAAGGAGCAACGAGCATGCTAACAAAGGACTCACTGGGTGCATTACGAGACGGGCAGTAGCACCATGCCAACTAGTTTAACAACGTTGCTGGCGTTCAAAGCACCGCTGTGTTTGTGTGCCCGATCTGCATTTTACCAATCGCGCAGGAAGTAAGCGGTGCAGACAACATATAGAAGTAACACAGAACAGCGGCGTGGCGCTTGCACGGTCATTCGAAATACGGGGCTCTGCTTGTTCAGCGCTAGGGTTTGTTGTGGCGCAATTCAGATATAATCGCTAATGGCTGCATTGGAGAGCAGTTTGGTTACACTGGGTCCCTCTCGGAGTCAGAGGGGGATCGATATCTCAAGTTGGGCTTCCCTTGTTAGGACATTGCACGTTGGTGGTTGTTGTAGGACATCCCAGCGGCCGGTGTGCACTGCCCACTGCTAAATGCTATGTGTTGAGCTACGTGTATCTTGCCGCCCGTCCTGAACTAACTAGATTCCCTGAAGGTGCGGCGTCACCCCTACTTTGCCAGGCAGTCCTGGTTTTGCTTTACGCTTCAGGTGGACTCCCGCATGAACTTGATTTTCGCTTGATTAGGCGGTGAGTACTTGCTGCATTCGGGAAGCACATGTGTGTTTGGAGCTAGCGTTTGCGTGGTGCATCTGGCATTTGCAAGCACTTCTCAGTATAACTAGCCACCTGTGGCAAACCCCTGTAAGAGCGTCAGCTAACTGGGCTTCCCTTAGCGGTCGGGTAAGTACCAGGGGCAGTTGGGCTAGGTCGAAAATTTGCGTTGTTTGCATACTTTCTGGTACTGTTGTGGCATTTCAAACAACTCTTGGAAACGTACTGTACGTGGGCCATGATATCGTGCTTCCGAAGTTTTACTCCCTGCCGTGTAACGTTCAGTTCAACGGTTTGAGACCTCCTCAAGCATCAGGTCTACAGTAGGCCTCGCACGGTTTGTCAGGCTGTCGCACAATAATGTAGACCAGTGCGACAGCTTGCCTGGAATTAGAAAGGCTCGATCTATCCACTTTTTTTATCAGACCCTTGGTTTTCCCTAGCTGCACCATCCCTGTGAAATCTGCATCCTCAGAAGCACGCGGGAAGTGCACATAGCTAACTCAGGAAAGAATCCGTGTTTCGTTTTAGGAGTGGTGCTTTCGGAGGACTGGCCGCTGTTGTTGATGTGGAGACAACCGTGTTATTGGGGCACTACAATTTTGAATGCATGCAGAAAGTACGCACTGGCTACTGCTGCTCTGTTGTGTGCCAGTCGCCCTGTCATGACGCCTTGCACTATTTGTAAACAAGCATTCGCAAAGGAGCCAAAGGTGTTGGCGCTTAGCCCAAGTGACGGCAGCTGTACACGTTGGGGCACAGTATGTGAGTAACTTATTAATGATGTACCAACCCTTCGCTGGTAAGCAGCTGTGCGGAAGGAGTACACTGAACACCTTGGAAAGACATCACCCTACATAGATAGAACAGAGCCCTTAAAGAGATAATGACCTGCCCTAGCCTGTTTTCCCGACGAGCAGCTATCACCTGATGACGACCGTACGTGCAGGAGAACTGAATCCCCGTACTGCGGAATGTCCGGTCTGAAGGGCGAAAGGTTAATGCTTCCTTTGTAAGCAGCCTCGAAGTTTGTAATCAAAACCAATGTTTCTGGGTGATATTCAGCTGTAACCCTACGGGTGGGCACCTTTCGCTTCCTTCCGCCGTTTTAAGTGCTCAACAGCCCACGGGAGGGCATTCAGACTCACGTGTGAAATCACCACCGCGGTAGACGGCAACAAAGGATTCAACTGTGGCATCATTTGGGATACTGAATACATCGTTGTGACTAGGGGAATTCCGGACTACTCCGTTACAACATTTGATTTTCCCCTCATTTGGTTTGAAGAGTTTGGCCTGATTTAATGCCCCCGTAATTATGTGTTGGTGTGGACGGACACATGCTTTGTACGTTACGATTGACCAGGTGGTACGTCTTCGGTGTCCGTGCAACCACTGCGCAGATTGATTAAGCAAGTGTCAAGAAGCTCTGAGTACTTCTGTGTTCGGATGTATTTCCTGCGTACACCCAGACATGAAGTGCATATGTTGGGCGTATGCGTTGCGAAGCTGTATGCCGTCTTGCAGACAGTAGGTCACACAAACGGGGCTTGTGGAACATGAGCCATATTTCCCTGTACTGTTTTTGTGGCCGACTCACAGTTTTAGGTTTTGCGTGTGACTAGTTTGACTACCCGCCTGTTGAGATGAACGCTTGGGTGGCACCCTTCCACTGCAATCAGAAATGCTTAATTTGTGCTGTGATACTGAGACTATGCCAATCACAGCCTGTAAGGGATTATCGGGAATGGCCTTCATGCAGGCGTTGGTCAATTTCCCAATTTTCCAGCAGAATTTTTCTACATACAAGATTAGGCATGGTTAATGAGAGCGGTGCAATGAGGGCTGATACGGCCACATAGTTCGTTGAAGCGCTCTCTATGCAAACATGAACACTCAGTGAAATCGCCTGCGTGCAGTCATACTTCCTTGTCCATTCACTGTAGACGTACGGGTGCCAGCACTATCCTGGCGAACGTTGCCCTGTTGTTTGAGCTAAACCAATTTACAAGGGTTGCACTGGCCGTTTCGAACTTTCCTGGAACACGGTCTTGAGCAACTGGTGCGTGTGGTTGTATGGCATGCTCGTGCTTCTCAGCGAGGCATTCAGCCGAGCTCATCGGCTCTACATACATGCTGTCTGTCCCGCGCAGACTGTGAGCCCGCATTACAGCAAAAACGTTTGAAAGTGTTGCTGTTGATGGTAGTGAGCTGCTGTTTGGATGCGGGTAAGTGGGGTATAAGGCTCTTAATATCCAGTAGTGTTTGCACATGAGAAATTTAGACCACTGCATTCTGAGTAATCACGAAGGTTGCAAACGGATTGTTAATACCTGTGGAAGTATGTTAACTCTTGCAAGGCAGGTCGTAAGCGTCAATATGGGATTTTGCGTGCAGCCCCCAGGTGTGGCAATCGCCTGAGTGCGTGCGACTGCGTCACGAAGTAATGAGGATCTCCCACAGAAACTATTGAATGGCAAAGTAACTGGTGACCCAAGCTACTCTGACTTTCCTCCTCACTCCCTGTGAATATGTTCAGAAACCATCGAGTCATTGTCACATGTTTCTTTATCCACAGATGGAACTGGTGGGTGGCAGCTCAGCAATAAAACCCACACCAGATATTCCTACTACACCTGCCACTGGCACGTACACGCGTTGCTTTCATATAGCTGTGTGGTTGCAGACATTCGTTGGCCCCGAACGCCAGTGGCTCATACAAGCCTATCCAAGCACCCTGTGAATCTAAACCGTTGGCTTTGAAGTGTTTCGCACAAATACAGGCAGTATGGCTTATCCCCGCCGGCTGTCTATGCTGTCGCGTGTGTAGTGGCTACTCGCGCATAATACTTGGTTCGTTACATACATACACTGCCGCGATATCTACACTGTACGTGCGCAGCTTTGTTTGTGCAATGCAGCTTTATTCGGGATCCATGTATTGGAAAATGCTCGGGATTTCTGTGTGTGTATATTACAGGTAAGCTTGGCGATGTGGGAAATCTTAGAAAGTGCGGATGGTCTGACACTGTTGGGGGCATCGTAATTCGGTTGGCCTTCGCGGTCGTCTTCTGATGGCTTCAATCCGTGTTGTATGGCCTTTTTTGCCTTTTGCATATTAGGTTTGGGTATTCGGCTCTGCCGTTCACCAGAGCAGAGGCAGCAAACGGACATTAAGTCCCGGATACGGACAATTCAAACAAACCCATAATGCTAGCCTGAAGACTCCCCAATGTGTTGCAATTGATTTAAATACTCTCTAAACATCTGCGGGCTGAGATTTATTCACAGACAGTGCGTGAAGCCTCCTTTAAACGGCATATTGTGAAATTCAATAGGATTTGGTGGCAAGCGCACTCAGTGACTCAGTAGTAACAAAATACTACTTTGTCGTAGTGCCGGCAAAATCTATCCAATTGGATATTATGATCTACACCTCTTCTCCGGTTTCACCGACTTTCTCCGAGTAGTGTAGGTGCCCCCGGGGTATGCAGCACAGTAGCAGGAATGTTTCAAAGCCCCTGAACAGCGTAATGCGAAAAGGACTTGCTGCCTTGTGTCCGTGCACAATGCCTTAGCAACCATTGCTTGGTTGGCAACGGTCGATACTAATTTTTGCTGGACAAGCTAGGAAAAGGTATTACAGGTGGTGAGTGATCTAGGCTTTGGATTATCTCGCCAAACCGGTTGTTAACTTCCGAAAAGTCAGCAAAATGCATGTTCAGTCTTCACCGCAGCCCGCATTTTCCCATAGTCCCTGCCGACATGTCAACTACAATTTCTTTATCCAGGAAGTGCGCTAGAAATATGTGTATTTCTTGGCTGCGCTTGCACTTGCTTTTGCAGAGCTGTCTCCCCTTTCCTCACCTTGAACGCCCTTGGGGAACAATGCTAGTGTAGTGACTTTACTGCTGGGCGCTCTACGATACTGCTGTAAATAGCTTGAACTACCTTTCCTTGCCAGTGATCTTGTGTTAGGTCGGACTGGCTTGTAGAAGGATTGTGGTTGCTACACATAAGTACCCAGATAATTAGTGCAAATCCAGCATGCCGTTCAACGTGGCAGTATATGCAGTTTAACACCGATCAAACGGATAGGCTGTGCGTCAAACTCTACTTCTGCGCAAGGGGAAACCGGTACAGGCCTGGAAGGCTTTCGTTTTCGGGTGCATCTATAGCAGCACATCATGCCTAGAAAATACTGAAAGTGATACCTCGTGGACTATGCAGAATGGTAGTTTATGATGTAATACACATCTTATATATGCGAGCGTTGCTAAACCCGAGTATGCAGGATATGTGGTGCCTCTGCATCAAAATGTTTTGGGTTGTCTTGCGACTCCTCGAGGTACTGTTGTTCTGTTACTGGTTATAAAAACGTGCCAGAAATAAGAGTAGCTTCTTGCTGAAACCCCGGGGCATGTCACACCAGATAGTAGGCAACGACGCGCTGCCTAGCTCAGCAGCAGAAGACCTTGACTCTCAGCTTAGCGGCGGCAAGTTCCTAAAGGCGAACTTTCTATGGAGGTGTCACGCGATGCGTGCAGCTGGGTATAATTTGGCAGCATAGTCCCTGCGACGGAAGCATGCTACTCTGTTTTCTCCAGCGGTCTGTTAATTTTCTTGAGAGCACACACCCATTAGATAACTTGACATGGTTGCTGCAATTGTTTGTGGTTGCATTCACATTGGTACAATGGATTTTCAAATCAATGTGCTGCACAGCAAGTAGGCAATTGACGTAGAGGGGTTCCTTCAGTTGAATAGACGTGCCGCTGATTGCTCAAGGGTTCGGGTAAACATTTGAGCGATCTTCACTGGTATCACCAATGACAATCCTAATGATGTGCGGTCAATTGTGAGTGTTGCTGAAGCCTAGCCGCTGTCAATATCGAAGATGTAGGAGTTGCATTAGCTTGTTCTATGCGCGATGAACTTACCATCAAAATGTGCTTCGTGTCGGCTTCTGGCTTTCACCAATTAGAGAACTTGCAAATGTTTGTTCGTACAGAAGGTGCGTTTACCGACGCCCAGTATCGATTACAAGCACTTTCTGACAGCTTTTACGTTTACCCACACCACTTTTAGAAATTTTGCAGGGATATATTAGGCGAAGAAATCTCCTTTTTTCATTGAGCCGTTTGCCGGGACTATAGCTCTGCTGTTGCTGGTGGACCTCTCACTAGCCACGACCACTCGTTCTTTGCTCGTGATTTTCCTTCACGAGGAACATTTGTTCCTTCATTCATTTTCTTACACCTAACAACCACGCAATTTGAGGAACAAATGTTCCTCGGAGAAGAGTTGAATTTACGGTTACGTAGGGAGTATGTATTTTTGGAATGAGCACACCTTTTATGGCTCATGGCAACAGTGACCAGGGATCCACCCTTTCTAGGTTCATAGGCTCAATGTTTTTGCACATCCGAAGTATTTCAACCTTGTTCAATGAATCTAACAAAGGATCAGATTTTGGCTGACTTGCGAAGCCCTTCCGTTGTTATTCACACATTCAAAACAAATGTTTTAATGCTGATTCTTGGATATAAGACGGTGCGATACTCACGCGCTGCTTAACCGAACACAACGATACGGTGTCGTTGTGTAGGCGCAGCGCGTAGCGACATCGCCGGTGTCAAACGTTTATTGTATTGTAGAATTTCATTTCATACAAAACAGAGACGTTTCTCCGGTTGTAAATATGACAGAATGCTGGGACAGTGGCTTGCCGGAAAAGTCTGTTGACTGTCACGTGGTTCAAAGCATTACAGCCAATACGACTCCTCAATTTTTCAGTAACAGATTCCCCTCTCTTGGCTGAGCAGTTTGTGAGTATAGGCAGTCACAATTGGATTACTTTGTGCTGTATGTATGCGGTTTAAACTAGCTGAACTCTTGTGAAATGTTATGCCTACTAGTGACATTGTTTTGCATCGGAGCATTCTTTTGACTTTCACATGCTGTATGCTGTTGCTGTACGGTGCCACCGTACCTTGGAAAGCACGCATGACATTGTGCAGAGTGGCCGGTAGTGGGCAATGATTGAAGAGGCTGTCTGCATTAAATGTTTCGACGTGCGCAATTTGAATGAAAATGGCTTGCCGTGTAGTCCTTATATCCTTCACTAGTCGGCGTATCGTGTAGAAGAATTCTGATTGTGTTCCTGGAACAGGACCTGCGCGATTTAGAAAGTACGTAGAATTCGAATTTCAGTAGGATTTCCTGGCACGTTTCCTACTCAAAGCCAGTTCACCAGGTTGGACAGGAGCTCACGGGTGCATGGAACACGTGACGGCTTAACGAAGGTGCATGGGGGTGCATACAGTGGACTGGGACACGATATGATTGCATGGGAAAAGCATCATGTATGACAATGTGCTGTTGTCGCCTCACGCTTGTAAAACAGTTGGTAAGCAGCTTTGAGTTTTTCAGTAGACCTCTGATAAGCATACGCTCTGCTGTCGTCCGGCTTCAGGTTCCACGGAGCTCGTGGGGGTAATAATGGTGGCACAGAGCCTGTTGGACAATGCGCAGGGTTTGCAGGACAGTTTATAGGGTTACCTTGTGATTGCGGATACACAGTGTTGGTGGAAAGCCGCAGTGCGTGCATCTTCAGGGAATCCGTTGCTGAAGGGATATGCAAAAAAAAGGCACTACAAGGTGGCTGTATCTGAGCTGCCACAGTATAGCACTGCCAGGGCTAGTAACCCTACAGCATAACGTAGGGTTTTGACAGTTTCAACATCTCGCTTTCCACTTATGCAAATTAGACCTAGAGCCCCTTGGAGCATCTTTGCACGACGTCGGTTGCAAGAAACAAGGTGTACATAAACTTGCACCTGGTTGAAAAGAGCAACTGTGTAAGGCGATGTTATGGTATTCCTGCACAAGCCCGCCGCGTTAACGCCTATGGGATGTTTTACTTTTGCTCTGGCAGTTCAGGCCATATTCCATTCGCAGCAAATACATAATGCTCGTGGAGTCCTCCATTTGAGGAATAATTACTAGTTAGTTGCAGTGCTTGGCTCCGTGTTTTTTGTGGCGCTTATGAATGTGTGTTTCTTGGAACTGTTGTGTCTTGCCTTCTGTTCCACGTATCTGCAGGACGTATGCATCTTAAATAATCCCACACCAGATGCTTTGGACGTGTCACATGGTAGCATTTAGGGAAGGCTGCGCAGACCTACGATATATCCAGCACTGTTGAACAGCAATATTTAGGTTGACAGTTGAAACGCAACTGTACTTAGTTCACTTTAAAGAAGCCTATGGCGAATTGAACATATTTAGAGTTTTTGCAAACGATGTTCCACCTCGCATTTTCCATATACGTTGGAGAAACTTAGAAGCAGCAGGAACCTGCTCTGCAGTGTCGGACACACTTCCTCATATCCTGACGGAAACAGTTGGTGTACTTGCGTTCATTCCTAATGGCACTGCAAAGATGGTAGCCGGGCAGGTGTATTCGTTGTGCTGTTTTAGTTAGCGGGCTTTACATTCTCTTGAACTCTCTCGACAACTCTCTGCCAAACTGCTGTTAGAAATTTTTTGATGAAATAAGAAGCGGTTTATCGACGTAGTTGCCGGTAAAGTCAGTTTGCCCAGAAATGCTACACTAACTTTTCTCTACTAAGCTTGAAGCTGTAAAGGCCATATATCGCTCTTCCAGTGTAGCAATCCCACTGCATAGAATGCGGCTGCAACAGCTTCAGCGGTGGCTATGCCCCTACGGTGAATTTCTGTGGATGCAGTAAGTAAGTGTTGATAAGGGCTCTGGTCGCCAATGCTTCGTGCCATGTGTGTACTATAAGTCATCCATCAGTGCCCGCATGCATTCGGCAGATCGGCATCCCTGATATTAAGCGCTGAATTCCGCGTAAAGCGCGCATGGCCATACTCACTGGTTTGCATTGGCTTTAGTAATGCTCTTTCGCCTGACGAACCTGTGCATATTCAGCACATTAAGCAAACAGTTCCCATACCGGCGGGAAGCTTTTGAGACTGCATATTTTAGTTTATATTTTCTTGACTGTCGCTTAGTTCGAACTCGGATTGCATTTGCAACACATCCAGGGCCGTTGCGATCGTCCCTCTCCCTAACAGCTTTGCTTGGCCGCCCTGCAAGATGTATCAATTCTCGTTTAGTGTATTCTCAGTTCTTCGCTTCTATAGCGATTACACCATTTGCAGATGGCGCAAGCGTGAGCCATTCATTAAATCCTAGCGAACTAGCATTTAGTTCTTTTCTCTTGCACCATAGAAGCCAGAAGTTGGCAGACGCATCCACTTTGCTACCCCCAACAATTTCCTTTGCACTAACACTGGCGTTCTCATCACTCTTTTGCAGGAAGCACACTTGCTCCAGTCTGGAAAGTCCAGAGTACGACGAAGTGTGTAGCGGTTGCTGCACCCCGCCGCGCAGTGCCTGTTGGGTGAGACACCAAGCAGCAGTGTCGGGAACATGCCGGTTGATGTTTGCAGCATTAACGGGCCTAAACCAGCAACTTACTGGCGACGCCATCGGGGCTGAACAGAAGCACAAGCTCTGGCTGCAAAACAACAGCAGAAGCAGGAACTTTGGGAGCAGTTGTAGCACGAGGTTACCAACAGCGACAGTAGCCGGACGAAAACGCTGAAGGTGGTGGCTCAATACAAAAGGAAATTGCTGCGGGTATAATTAATGAGGCAGATGCGTACGATGAGTACAAATAACAGTATCGAGGGAGGGCAACAGAACGACTGCAACGAGCAAGGAGGATTACAGCTAAGCATTACGGTGTAACCAAGGCTTGCCCGTTGCAACCGCTTTTTATATCTCTCTGCCTGTCGTTTGTGCATGGTGACTTCGTTTGTTGAAGGACCCGCTAGCTATTCGGAGGCATTCACATCCGCTGTATCGGATTATTGCTCTGTAACACGAGTAGGAGCAGGACTAGGGGTCAGCTGGGCACTATCAGCAACGGCTGCTGAATATTTCCAGCAATTGACGAAACACCTGGAGCTGCAATGGATGAAGAATCGAAACTTCAGGAATATGATATGCAATAACGGCTATCAGTAGGAACAACAATGGAAGGTCGCCAGAGGGGTGACTGTCCAGCTGAAGCAGGAACGGCCTTAAAAAAATGATTTGCAGCATGCGGAAGCGTAAACAGAAACAGGGGCAGCACGTTAGGAAGGATACAGTCCAGGTGCAGCAGATGCTTCATCCTTTGCTCCTGCTGTATTGACTTTTGCCGCTACTTGCGCAGAAGCAACAGCAGCAAACGTTCCAAGAGCACCAGGAGCTCAGGTGGAATCTGACAAGCCAAACAAGACTTGCCCGGAGGGGCTATTGCTGCCCCCACTGCTGCTACTGTTGCTGTATTCCTCCGATATGTCCAGATACCGCTAGGTTTGCTGCTCTGGCGGCAGTATGGATGTCACGTAATTTAATCTCACACAGGACGACTTCTAGAAACAATAAAGGGACCAGCAGGGGGATTCTGTAGCCACCTCCAGGCACTTGTGCTCCATATGCTGCTGCTACCGTTGCTGCTGCAAGGGTTCCCGTTTCCGTCGCCACAGCAGAAGCTCTCCTCGGCCCGTTAGTGCAATTAGGGCAGCACCATGCAGTAAAGTCCTGATGCAGTTGCTTGCTTTACAAACAACTGCATCAGGAAAACGCGTAGGCAGCTAATATGTGCCAGTAGCGAGGATACTGGCAATGCCCTGCAGCAAACGAATATAGACACCGTCCTGGAGGAGAAGCAGATGCAACAAGCGTATAAATCACCCCACGTTGATGAGCGTTTGTGGGTGTAGAATAGCAATTACAAAACTAGCATCTGGTTGTTACGCTCAGTTCGGCCCGCTGACCCCAGATGATTCGCGGCAGTCGTTCTGGGTACCTGAAGTTCTTTAGCTCTAGACGGCGCTAACAAACGTCAGACCCCTCTTTGTGATGATGCCTTTGGAAGCCAAGAAGTGCTCAGACATCAGAAGGAAATATTTGGGCAATTTGCTCTGTTGTAATCAGCTTTCCCAGTGGATGAAGTTGGCGCGCTTGCGGGTGCTTCCATGACTTCCTACCCAGTATTAAATCCATTGATTTATCTGTCGAGATGTATACGGGAGCCCGATGGCTCTGCAATAGTCCAGGTTTGCAGACGTTTCGTAGCTTTTGCTGCTGACATTCCCGACCAGTAGAAACGTATTCTTCCGCTCAAGAACGCATCTGAGGCCATTAGAGGGAGTTGGCCTCTCTCTCCACCGTTGTACTGACCACGACAAAGTATGTTTGTGCCTCTTATGTAAAACTCCTGTACGACGTGCAGCTGGAAGGTATTATCAAGGGAATCGAACTGTCATTGGGTATAACAAGAGATTGAAGTCGATGGAGGATTTAACGTCAATTGGATTTGGCAACAGTGTAAGTAATGCCGATACCGTTTTTACTCCCAACAGACCGATTGAAGCTCTTTCTCACTTGATAAATATTTTAGCTGTGTCTCCGTGAACGGCGTGGCTAGCCAACGACATTTTGGTGCTTCTATTTTGAATTCTTGGCTTGCTAGTATCAGATGCACCACCTAAACTGGTGTATAATTGGAATCAGCTGGCAAGAAGAAGCGCGAGTCAAAATCAGGGAGCGCGGGTGGAGACGACGCCAGATGGCCAGATAGGTTTTGTTGTGGCTGCATTCTCAATCTTGGCCCAAATGCGCAACCTATAATTTCTAAACAGACTCCCTAGATGGGGAGGAGGTGTGGAGGAAAACCAGAATTTGTGGTATTGCGATTCGAGACCGAGGAACTGCTGGATTTGCTCCAGACTGCAAAGGAAGGCTGCCCACCTCCAAATGGCCAGTATCCTCGCCGCATCTAGTTGGAATCCCGCTGGCGAGACACGGGGCCGTAACCAGCTGATTTTGCGCTTTCACGCACCACTGCGTCTCGCGTAGCAGTTGCAGAGCACGTCCCTTATCCTAGATGTGCTCCTCCAAGTTTCATCTCCACAAGTACACTACACATGCAGTTAAACGCCCGTCACTAGCCGGTTGGGCCCAGGAAATCGTTATTGGGCCCTCGCTGCAGTTCCGTATGTAAACTTCACTGCCCAAAAGGCACAGTTCACCTCGCTGGTGCATGCATGAAACTCAGCTTTGTCCCTGTCGTCGGGATGTGTTTGGATCGATAAAAGCACATCAACGAAGTCTAATGTTGCATATACTGTTACACCCTGCAAATGGTTGAAGTGTTCGTCTATATGGGGCGTCGAAGACTTGTTTCACCTCGATCTTGTTGATGGGCTTGAAATCGTCAAACACATGCGCCACCTGCTGTCCTTTTTTTCGCTAACACCGGATTGTGTCCAAGCGCAGAAGTTGAGCATTGGAATATGCCTTTGTTGTACCTTTGTCCTCTTCACCAATAAGTTCCTCTTTAAGACGTGGGTGCCGCCTGTACCTGGGAAAACTTGGGCTTGCTCCAGGTACGGGTTCGACTTGATTCTCTGAGCGTCTGGTTGGCCGCCGGGGGGGTGAGAGGGAATCATTTCTCAATGTCTGCACTGCTCGTTTTTCCCGAATACGGATGTGCCAAATGCTATATGGCTAGCTAGGAGGTGCACGCGCTCCTCGTCCTGGGATATACACTTCATTGGTATCGTCAGGTTGGGACATCGCCGCCTTTCCATGTGTTACCCACGGCATGCCTGGGGTTATGCCATGGAGAACAAGGTAAGCTTGAAAGCTTTGAATCATGGTAACATGACCCATACGTGAGTGAAACATGTTCTTTGCGTCCCTATATTTTTCAATTAGAATGCCATTTCCGCCGTCAGCGAAACGTCGCAGAAGAGATTTCCTAATGAATGGGCTTTCAGTTTGCATCTCCTCGCCGTAGTGTCGTATACAAAATCCGATTAAAACCCTGGGTCGAGTAGAACCATCAATTCCTTAACAGTGACAAAACGTGGATGTGAACAAACTTTAGTAAAGGCGGGCATGCAGGCGCGGCTGATATCCCTGTCGCCACTATCCCTGCGCCGGACTATGGGTTGTGTGCCATGGCGTGTCCCCGATAGGCTGATTGCCTGCTCGTCTGGAAGTGCTGCTCGATGACTGCTTCTTCATCACCATCTTTCTTTCCGTGAGTTTCCTACCTCTAATTATGTGAAATTATGTGGCCTGTTTGCCACATAATTTGCATCCGAGTTAGATCCGACGCTCCATAACTTCTCCAGATTTTCTGCATGCTTTCCTGACATGCTGGTGCTCACCGTTGGCAGCAAGCTGGCCTGGAGTGGTGGTAGGGTTTGTTGTTCCTTCCTGTCCCCCCAAGCCATGCGGTGCCCGTAACGAGGGTCCTTAGTGGCCCGCCCAAGCCGCAATGGAGTCGCAGTACTTGAAACAGGAATCCCCTTAAGCAGCGGATGTCCCTCTCCAGTCCCAATGTGCCGTGAACACAGGGAGCTGAGCTCCTGTAACTGCAGGAGAGGGTATTTGCTGATGAGTGGCGACGCACCCTGTTGTAACTATTGGCGCACGACAGTCCTACAAACAAGCACAATCGAGCCTCCTATGCTGAATGGGCTAGTTCTGTAAACTAATGTTGAATGCTTTCTTTTTCGTGGAGGTTGCTAAATAGTGCGGACTGGTGGTTCCTGCTTCATTTTCAGGTTGTGTTACAAACTTCGGGCAGGTTATGGTTATGACAGTGAAACGCAAGGTGCAAGATGGCCCCACACGCACTCCTAACCATGCTTTTGTTCCTCCGTGCTCCAGAACTGTAAACAGTTTTTGAAGACATATGTTTTCGCTGACTGCTAACCAAGGTCAAGTAAGGGCCTTGGGGCAATCATGCCCCAGCACGATTGCCCCAAGGCCCTCGCTTCAGACGGACTTGCCCGTGTCAGACGGAATATGTTTCACACTGTTTTTGTCCACGTCTAGACGCCAGTACTAACAAAACCTTCCTTAAAAATTCAAAGATTTATATATTTGATTTTTAAAACCTCTCGCCACTTGTTTAAGTGCCCCTAGTGACACGCTTCGCACAGGGCTGGCCCACGGAGGCCGATAACGCCTCATGCTGCGGATAAACGCGGCGTGCACGTGCTCCCAAGCAAGTGTTTTAGGTGTCTTCCTGAAATGCAGTGTGGTGCATTTGGGTATGTGTTTTCTAGTTTCACGGATAACGTGACTACATTTCGCAGAAACTTCCGCCGATCGCGGGCACCCCGGCCTGCACGTATATCCGCAGGCGATCTCGCAAGCCCAGCAAACCCCTGCCCCATACAGCTGGATCTAAGGCTGAAATCAGCTGTTTTATACACATTTTGTTTTATGAAGTTGTATTGGCCAAACACACTTGCCGAAACAAACAGTCTCTGTTCTTTCGATTCCTTGTTGCAATTGGGGACACGCCGGGCATTGGGGACACGCCGGGCGTGCCCGCCATGTGCTCGTGAAGAACTTCACATCGTAGTTGTACACAATGCCGAACGCAAAAGTTGTCTTTGATTTACATAGGGATGAGGCAATTGAGCCTTACCCCACAAGCGTCGACACGCTGCCAATTGGTAAAAGGCGCCTGAAACCCTTGTTGGATGCGCGGCTCCTTGCAGCCGCCGTTGCCATAAGCGCTATTGCATTCCTCATATATAAGTGCGCACAACACCTAGAAGGCCAAAGCCTGCCAAAGGGTTCATACCGTAGACTGTCAGACCAAGTACGCCTACACTTCTGTGTGGTCACCAGTGCTCTGCATCTGCACAGGCGGCTGTGTCCCACGACCCAAGGTTGAATCCGACGATCGTCAAGTTCTTGTTTTCCTTCGACAGTGCTCTGCACTTTGTGGTTGATTTGATGGAAAATGGCTTGCGTTTTTCCTGTGTGCAGCCACAAGAATGCAGGGGTAATTTGGTGCGACGAGCATTTGGAGGCCCGGCAGGCCAGGGTTCAGAAGATCACCCGTTCCGCGCACCTTTGTCTGGACCATCAAGAGTTTCTAGAATAGTGCGGCGCGAGGATCTGCCCCCTCCGGAATACAGGAATCCACCTCCGTATGGAGCATTCCAGCCTCAAGGGAATGACCAAAGAAGTCGAAGACGGGGTCCTATAGACAGGCGTCGAGAGCGTCGTATACAAAGCAGTGGAGGGGAACTTGGCAGGTATAGAGAACCCGATGAGCAGGAAGGTGCCATGTCAGCTGGAGAAGAAGGGATGTCTCGACCGTTCCAAAGATACACGGGTCCTCCCGCAGGTGTGGTTGGAGAGAGGTTTCGAGAGCTTCATGGACAGGGATTTGCCGGGGAAGCTGAAGGAGAAGGGATATCTCGGCAGCCTCCTAGACAGGCAGGTGCCAGGGAAGGTGGAGGGCAAGGATGGCAGCAGCAAGGGCCTCATGGACAAGGAGGTGGCGGGGAAGCTGGAGATCCAGGGAGGCCTGGACGTGAACGTCCGCGCAGGCCTCCTCCATATGAACCTCCAGCCAACAGGGAAGCTCGTGACGATAGAGGGCGTAGACCTGTTCGCCTGCCCGGGGCACCACCCCCTTACCAAGAGCATCCTCCTGTGGCTTACGGAGACTACCCAAATGACCCTCCACCTCCATATTCACTTCGAGACCCTTACGCAGATGAGAGGCGCAGAAGATGCCGCAGTGAACCACGAAGACCTCAGTGAGAACTAAACCTGGGACCAATCGAGACATCTGCTGCGGGATTCTCTATAGGCACATGTGACTACTGGTGCAGTGAACAGCAGCACTGCATAAGCAGCTGCTGCGGTTGTTGCGATGCGTTCGCTGTTACTGTGCACAGGCCTGCCCCAAGACGCGATGAACTGGTTTACCCATTCCCTCTGATCGATGACCAACAGGTATTTTTATGGTATATATTATGCAAATGCTTGAAAACAAAGGAGGGATGAACTAAGACGCAGGGGATTTCTTCTGGAACTCCTGTTGGGGAATCGTGCATGCTGCGTTTACTAGTTAAAGGGTGTATGCACAGTGATGCCGAGGAGTCAAGTAACTGGTGCTTGCCTGTGCTGCATTAAAGATTTCGCATGTTCAGGTGTTCATGGGCTAGCTTTCATAGAATACTGGCAGACACAGTTTGAGCCCTTGTATGGCTTTTCAGGCATTGTACGATTTGGATCAGATGATGCGGTTTATCAAAGATCTACGACAACAGCACCGAGAAAACAAGCACGGTGAGGTCTGCATAAGGGCAGGTATACAGGGATACTGTTTGCAGTGACGCTGCATGCAGCACTACACGTGCTACTGACGGCTAAAAAGGAGTCATCCGATTTGCATGAGAAGTGCTGTAGGCACTGCTTAGCACCCAAGTGAACTTAACGATACCCGACTGTGCGAGTGCAAATACTGGTAGACCGAGGAGACACAGCAATCTCTTTCAGGATGGAGACCATGCCAGCCTACAATGCCCCGCCATGTTGTTGAAGAGGCCCTATTAATCTTGCAAGCATTTTGCTTATGACTTGAATATGCAGGGTGGTTCAACGTCATTTTTCGCGGCGTCGTCTTCGAGTTTCGAATATGTGAAAAAGTGAGGACATCGCACATGCATTCTTCAGTTAGTGACAGCATGAAATGAGTTAATGTTGTTATCGCTTCATCTGCCGGTTCTTGCCACTCTGTTTGATGTATGGGGCTCTGCAGAAGAAGGCGACAGGGTGGCCAGCTGGCTCGGTCAGTAAGATGAATCAAAAGGGAGTTTTGCAATCTTTTGTTTCCAGATGAGTTGGCACAGACCCGTTAATGCCGCAGTTGAGTGAGCTACATACTGTTTGGTGCAAGCGTATGTATATGCTGCAGAACTTGAGGAGTATTGGAGCTGATGTGCAAAGTCGCATGATAGAGTTGGTGTGGGGCTTCCAGAGAGATCCTGGTGCGAAAAAGTGTCCTTATTCTTCGATCATTACACGAAGATTTACTCGCTGCCTTACGCCGAGTTGACTGCCACTTCTGCCTGTGCAGAGAGCGAAAACCTCCTTCTCGGCCATGCTAAATCAGCCTGCTGTGTTGGTTTTGATCCATGCTCTTCTGTGCAGACACAGGATACGCCAAAGAAAGAATTAACCTTGTTACGGAAGTTAATGGCACTGTGCAAGGTGATGTCGCCGTGGAGATACAAGGTAAGTTTCGGTTCTCAGCTTCAGAAACCAATGAGGCGGAGTTGCAGGCTGCGAGCACTGGATTACACTGGATAATATATCGGGGGGAGAAGACGCGGTGTCCAAGTTAAAGATTGGACGTAGACGGGAGGGAATCGCCATTTTTCCGCACAGCTGTAGCTCTTATGTGTGTCTTACAAATGCGCTGGCTTTTGCAGCTCGACGCCTTATGCCCCGTCGCGGCAATTATTAGACATCGTATCGCTCCTCCTGACGGGGTGAAAAAAGCAACAGACCATTGGAGGAGCCAACAGTCTCCTTTTTGCCAGCAGTGTATCGCCTGCTTTACGGTGCAAGAGGTTACAACACCCCATTGCCTTTAAATGCGGAGATTGGGGAGAACAGACGACTTGCTGCAGCATTACTACCCTTGTTGCTGTCATATTCTTCACCTCGTGCACCATGCACGGAGGTTCACAGATATGCTCAAATGTAGTCCGTGTGTCCCCCACTGGCATGCATGTCGATGGGCGGATGATAGTGATGCTTGTACTGACAAAGCTCGCTCTACCGGGGAGTCGCTTCTCCTCAGGTCTTTCTTACTTATTTCACCTTTACGTCAAGCATCAAGTCACTAGCACTATAGGGTTTCCTTTTCCCCGTTGATCTAGAGGTGTGATAGTGCGGTGGGAAAGGCTATATGACCCAATGACCCCAACCCTCAGCATATTTGCAGCCATCTGTTGCCAGCTCTGCCGTTGCTCCAATCGCAGTGGAGTCTGACAAGGATCTGCGGGATAGGCGCATGCAGCAAACAAGAATTCATTTTACGAATACAGTGGTGGCTTTAGTTGAACAAAACCCCCACTTCAAACCGAGCCTGTTGGAATACATCCAACGCAAAGCGCTCGGCTGATGTTTTTTATTGCATTCCAAATCGTTGAGATTACTGTTTCCTCTCGTGTACCGCGTACACAGGAATATTGTATCGGCCATTCTTGCATGGGCATTTTCCAGTTAACGGGTTCGAAGCAAGGCGCAATCTGACGGGAGAAACCATTTGCTGGATTGCATCTCTGCTTACCTGTAGGGAGATACTCGTTCTTTATAATTGTCCTGCAGATATTCGACAGCCGAGAAGAAGTGTTGCCACTGCAACTCGTCGGAGATGAACTATTTCATCAAACGAGGGTGGACAGGCGACGTTGACAGGAAAACGTTTTCTGAAACAGGATTACTCAGGCGCAAAATGCGCCTAGTTTGCCAAAGAAAGCAAGCTTTCTGTGGCAGGTCCGATAAGATAACTAAGATCTATTCGTAATTCCTGGCAGCGTTTGGGCTAGAAACACCCGCGTTGAGTGTATATATGTGGAGTATTATAGGCGGGCGATAGTATACGGAGTGTTCTTTCAAATTTCATATATTTGAAGAGGGCTGCTTTTATTTTTGCCAAGTGTTTCTTTCTTCTACCCGAGTTCGGGACAGCTCCAAGTTCGTGGGTCTGTTTGTGTTTAGCTCGGTGTTCTCTAGCACTGCAGTCATAACTTGGTTATTGCATGAATCGCTGCGCGTCTTTTTCAAATTGAACCCAAAGCCTCCACAAATGCGAGGAAGGTGGTTCACGATTTCAGTGTTAAATGGCCCTCACCGCGCCACAGTGCGCAACTTGAATTTTCTGGCATTCACTTTGCGGCGCTTGGCCGCAGCTTTCAACAACACAGACTGGAGAACCATTAGAAATTTTTGCACCCACCTTTGGGGGATGTGTAACTGGAGTGCAATGCAAGTCAGCCTATTCGGGTTTATCCCTATCATACCCTAGAACCAGCAACTGCTGGAGAGATACATGCGCAAGCTACAACGAGTACCCGTGGCACGAACGTTTAGGTTCCCATAGGGTTTCAGCGATCCCCAGGTGGCTATCACTTAGCTTTAGCAGATATTTTTCCATTTTTTTTTGCCTTCTTCTAATCAGGATTTGCCTAGGTTGCGCAGCATGCAGCCATTCACAACGGGTGTAGAGGTAGACTAGTGGAGTTCACACGTGTTTTGGCGTGACCGGGAGAATTCAGGCTTAGCGTTCCTGCACTAGACTCAAGAGCTTGGCAAAACTCCATCTAATTAAAGAAGAAACTTCTGGTTTGGCGTTTCCAGCTCGTCTAGACTGAAAAACAGCTTACACCGGAAGGTGGAGAAGGTAGCAACAGGCACAATAGTAGGCGCCGGAGCCCGTCTGGTGGGTTAACTTCCCTAGTAATCTTCTCCATTAGGCGAGATGGTGACATCTGGACGGTAACTGCCTTGTTCGGTTATCTTGCAACATTCTATACAACCACATGACGAAGTCACACAGTATATAAAGTTTGATTAGCCGACAATAGTCAGCCCCCATCCAGACAGAAGTGCGTCCCAAGATTGCTCATGCTAAGTAGCTGCAAATGCACTGAATTGTAGTTTGGACGTGCCCTAATTTGTGTCCTGTTTGGCGCTCTGCCACTAAGAGGTAAGTGGCCTAGTCGAGTTGGCATTTGCTGGCAGTGCTAACATTGGGTAATGGGATCGATCGGAGTCAGTCGACCTGGCATTGTTTGCATTGCGTGTATCCAATGACCAGTGGTCATTCGTGCGGCTTATGGAAGAAAAAGAGGAGCCGAAATTCATTAAGAAGGATCCTTCACGAATCCAATACAAAAGGAAAAGCAATGAATTGCTCCCCTCAAAGCAAACGAGTTCTATGTTTAGCGTGAACAGTTTCGCCGCTTCGTGGAGCGATCTCCGCAAGCCCCGTCTCAATGGGTCGGCAGCGGCGTTAGATGTCTTCCTGTTGAATCTACTGCTTTCCGATGAATTTAAAATTGTTGGAACAATTTTATTCTCTTCTGCGAACTCCTGCTTAAACTTACGTCTGTCGAGCGATTGCTTCCTTGTTGTAGTTGACCATCAGTCATCCAGTGCATTGCCAGTGCAAGAGGTGATTTTTTGTTATCAGCTTTGCCAATTCGTTGGATGCATTGATTCATTAAATTCATCAATGGCGGGATATGAAGTCTCTTCTTATAAGCAGGATGATGTAGCTGTGGGGCCTTCTGCCGGTGGCTCAAAGCAGCAGTTCGACGTTCCCGTCGAAGAACTCAAACGCCGGTTGCGCAAGTCGAGTGTGACGCGCATTTCTGTTACTGTGGTTTCTTCTATATTCCTTTTTCTTATTTTTCAATGCGCGTTGCAGCTTAAGAGCACGAGGGAGCAGAGAGGACCAACAAGAAGACTTGCGGGACAGGTACGTGTTTTCGGTTGCTCTATCTTGTCTCCGCCGTCATCTCTCGACATACTGAGCAGATACCAGCAAACCCCTTATAGCTTCTTTGAGCACGTGGGACTTTCTTCCGACCATCTTTGCTAATTATCCTTAACTGGGGTTCTTCTCAAGCCGCTCCCTGCCCGTTATCAGCGTGCTCGGTGACCTGTACACCGCTCATTGACCTGTGCACTGGGCATCGTTTGCGTGGCTCTACTCTGTAGGCACCTTCCTGTACACCAGATCAAGATCAGACACAAGATGACGTTTTGGAAGGGCCTCCACAACAGCACCCGGAGCCTGAGGTTCCTGAGCCTACATCTCCACTGATCGAAGTCTTGGGGGCAAGTGGCGATGAGAGCCCCCCAAGCCATCGTCCAAGTATAGACATCCCAGGACCTCCCGACCCTTATTCAGGTTTTGGTGCACCAGAACCCATCTATGGCGAAGACGTGGACGTGACTCCACGGCCCCAAGAAAGTTCTGGGGGCTCCGCAAAACCGAGGCTATCATATGTAAAACCACCCGAAGGTCCAGATAACGAAGAAACCTGGATGGGGGCAACATGGGGAAAGGAACTGTACGGGGGTGGCAGGCGGGAAGAATCAGAGGAAATGGGAGGAACCAGTGTTCCCGGGGGTAAGGTGGAGTGGCACCCTGAATCGACATCGGGAAGCAGGCAACCGAGCAGTTCATCATCATCAGCAACAGGTAGGTGGAGCTGGTTGACAGGACACGATAGTGGAAGACAGAGCTTTTGGGAGAATTATCCACACCTTTCAGGGGACTCACTTGAACGGCGCCTTAAGCGCTTATCCCTACTGTCTTCGAAGCTTCCGTCATTGGGGAGGGAAAGCTCTCTAACAGGAGGATCGGAGGATGAAGCACCAACAAGACCTGCACTATCACCTACCCCTCGTAAGTCTTCAGGCAGCAACAAGCCTGGGCCAGGATGGGCTGTATGGGAAGTCGTGCCTACTGTTGAAGAGCCTCCTACACCGGAATCAGAATCAGCCAGTAGCGCACCTGAGGAAACCCCCGCACCAGAAACCACCAAAGGATCTACTGCTTCAGTGGATGAAGGAAAGGAGGAAACTAAGGAGAGGGAGGAGGCAAGACAAGCAGCACCAGCAGAACAGCATCCCTCAGAAGCATCACAAGCAGAAGAGACTACCACACAAGCAGCTGAAGAGGAACTGCATACCTCTCAAGCAGAGCAAGAAGGACCACATGCCTCACCAGAATGGAAAGAAGAACCTCATACCTCACAAGAAGGACAAGAAGAACCGCATACCTCACAAGGAGCAGAGGGTCATCATCATCATCACCGTCGTCACCATCATTATGGTTCTTTTTCTGCATCTAAGTTGAAGTCAGCAGCTGCAGCTATGGGCAAAAAGCTGAAGGATGCTTTCCGGCGTCCATCAAAGCAGCCGAAACGAACTTGGGAGTTTCCGAATATCGACTGCCCAGATGTAAGCCATGAGCCAATAAAAGGGAGCAAAAAGAAGTACAAGGAGGGAATATACAAAACAAATTAACAATATAGTTGGCGTGTTTTCTTATATTTTGTCTTGGAGGTTATGGATACAAGAAGAGATGTGGCAAGGAAACGAGAGGGAACTGCTGACGCAGTAACCCGTTGTATGCTGCATGATGAGGTTTTTTTTTTCTATCATGGTTGTTATGGTTAGGACTAGTGAATAAGCATGCGGAATCTTACTGAATATATA